>RJWM01046773.1:0-12188 GCA_004363535.1 Dasyprocta punctata
TCTCTCTCTCTCTCTCTCTCTCTCTCTCTCTCTCTCTCTCTCTCTCTCTCTTTCCCTTTTTTCTTTTCTTTTTTTTAATTTTGTGAAAAAGGAAACGAAGTGGAGGAATCAAAATTGCAGCGATGAGTGGGAAGTAGCCGGGGAGCTGGTAAATAAGCAGGGCTCTTTTAAAGCCAGAGAAAGACCATTTCTTCTTCACCTCTGCTCCTTTCTTCTCCTCCTCCTGCATTTGGAGCTTACTTTATTTTTTAAAATTTATCAGTGGACTGGGCCTGGAATGAAACCAAAAGTCAGGATATCTGATATGATTTGTTTGCAATGACAGCTTATGTTTTAAGAAAGCCTGTGGGGTAGCTTGCTTGCTTGCTTGCTTGCTTTCCCTTCCTTCCCTCCTTCTCTCCCTCCCTCCTTCCTTCCCTTCCTCCCTATCTTTTCATTAATTTGGTGTTTTCCCACATACGAAAATGGAACTTGGTTGGTACTCAGGACCTAATCGCGTACTTGTAGGTTTGCTCCCTGGCTTGACCAGTGGGGACTTCTGTGTCTTGTGCCACGTGCAGCTTGGTCAACATGGACACGACCTCAGGTTCACTCTTCTGAACATACCTACCGCAGCGTGCCGTTATGTATACCCCTCCTCCTTCTCAAGAGATGGTGCTGTGAGTGGAGACGGGAGCGCCCTGGAGAATCCACTGTTTGTTAGGAATGCGGAGATGGCAGCACCCCTCTGCTACAGAGGCGGAAAGCTGACTCCATCATCCGTGTTCCCAAGCACCCCTGGGGGTCCTTATTGCCTTGCTTATTATGGTTTATGTCTAATGTCCTGCCGAAACCTCATGCATGCATAGGTTGGACTTTGGGGCGGTCACTAGATCGTGGGTGTGTGATGCTCTTCCGTGGATTGGTGCCCCGATGAGCTTGTAACCGAATGGCTTAAGGGATCCTGGGGAGATGGAAGGTCAGGGCCACGTGTGCCCATCTCCACAGTGGGGTCTGGCTTCTGATGGCCCCAGCCCTGTCATTTTCATACACTTCCATTGCTTACACCACAGCGTGGTGATTCACTCTCTCTCAGGTCTCTCTATCTCACAGCAGTGCTGCGCAGAGTAACGGGGAATAAGAAAGGGATGACAGTACGGAGAACGCAGGCGCTCTCAACTCAGGCAAATAATTGCAATCAGTCTGTCTTTGTTACATTCTTGTTGCTGGGACCAGATACACAACACTCATAATTTAAAGGAGGAACGGTTTATTTTGGCTTAGAGTTTGCAGAGATTTCAAGTCATAGCTAGCTCAGTCCAAGACAGGTGGCATGGCAGAGGGGACTCAGCGCGTGGCACGGCAGATGGCAAGCAGAGAGCAAGATCAAAGGAAGAGGGCAGGAAATAAAGCATTTCAGGCTACACCCCAGTGACCCACCTCCTCCAATCAGGCTTCGCCCCCCAATATCACGTTCAGCTGTAAACTCATCAGGGCACTAATCCACGGACAAGTGTCACACACCCATGATCCAGTCACCCCACCAAAGCCCAACCAATGAGCGCATGAGGTTTTGGCAGGACATTAGATATAAACCATAGTAAATAAGGCGACAAGAACCCCCAGAGATGCTGTGGGAACAGATGAAGCAGTCAGGTTTCTGCCTATGTAGCTGAGAGGTGCTACCGTTTCTGTGTTCCTCACAAAAATGAAACTTTGCCAGATATAAATGGGAGGGGCTTCTCAGATGAGAAGGTGTTGAGTATGTGCAGAAGGTTGTATGCAGGGTCGTGAGAGGGCACTGGGCTCTCAAATGGTACCTGGATATGGCTGGGGCAACCGGAGGAAAGACGGCAGGGAGAACAATGGCAACCGGATTAACAGAGGTCTAGCATGGAGCTGTCCACACCTGCATTCACTTCACGGGATGTGTACTGCCACACGGTAGGTGCTCAATAAACGTATATTTGCTGAATGAGTGGAACAACAAATGAATGAGAAAACTGGTCACTAGTGGGGAGACTTGCAATGAGGTTAAAAAAAAACCAAAGGCCATAATTGGTAGGTAATGAGGATGATCTGAGATGGAGGATAATAATTATAAGGAGCCCAGGTGAGGTAGACAAAGAAAATGGAGTTGAGGAAGATTGAAGCAAAGCATGGACACAAGGTTGAACTCCAGGTGAGCCCCTGTGCCCCACTGGCTGTGGGGATGAGTGGTGAGAGAGCTGCTTGGGCGAAGTGGAAGCGGAGAGAGGCTGTGGGACAGAGGTAACGGTGGCGATGAATGAACAGCCAGCCGGCTGTGCCTTGGGAAGGCAGAGCGCAGCGCCCCAGCGAGCTTTCTCCCCAACACCCCTAAGCACTTGACTGTGGGCCTGTATAGATCTGCTTTCATCTCAGCTGGGTGACTCAGCTTCCTCTGCTATGTTATAAAATTTTGACAAACATATAAAATTATTCCCCCCCTGAGTTTTATTACCATCACTGCAATGTCTGTTCTTGCAGGTGAAAATTTTGAGTTGAATAGATTGTCATTAGATTATGTGGATTCTGTAGAGTGGGGTGCAATTTATCAAAAAATAATAGAAAGATGAAAGCACAATAGTACATGGATATCAAAGAAGAACATACAGAGTGTATAATATTCATCCTTAAAAATATTGCTTATTAGGCATTCATTTAAATGTTTTACAAATTTTAATTAATTCTTCATATTATTCCCCCAAGGAAATTGCCATAATTAAGGATGATTTGCAGATACAGAAACTGAAGAGCACAGAGGTTAAATTACTTCCTTAACCTTCTACAGTTAGTAAAGAGCGGATTCCAGATTTGAACCCCAGCCTTCTTCTCAAAGTCCGTGCTCGTAGCCATCCTGCATGCACAGCCTGGATTTCACTGTAAAACTGGGTTCCCTGTGAATTCTGGAAGTGAGTGGGGTGGCCTGGAGAGTAGTAATGTATACACCAATTGTTTTACTTATGCCAAACAAAGGTTAATGTTTGCCAAGCACAAAATAGTTGAGAACCTCTAGTTGGAGCCACTCACTGATCTTGTCCAGAAGGCAAGGGATCAGTCAATCCTTCCCTGCTACCTAGGGACACAGCGGTTAGGTCCTAGAGTGTAGAGTCTGAGGATAGCAGATCTGCAAACTCGACCTACAGTCCCCAGAGCAGTGTGAGAACCCTCTGAGTTCGTGTGGAAATCGGTTGCCTCCACCAGGAGACTCTGAGATGTGTAGTGGTGACGCAAGAGAGAACCTGGAGTCAGGTTACCTGAATTCAAGACCCCCCTTGACCGCTCATTAGTTCCATGGCTTGGGAAATTTCCTCATTCTGTTACCTCTCAGTTTCTCAGTTTTCTCACCTGTAGAGTGGGAATAATAATGGTGCTCGTTTTACACAGTCTTTGCAAAATCTAAGTTAAACATTCTCGTAATAAGCACTCAGTAGATAGCTGCTTTTGTTACAAGTATACTACTAGCAGCCGAGAGATCAACCCACCTCCCTTCTCCAGGAATTTGCCTTTTCTCTTAATGTCCCCTTAGTATCTGTATGGATGACTAATACAGCAAAGGCAAGGTATTTATTTAGAGGTGTGAGCCATGACTTATTCCTCAAATTTGATCCTTCATGTAAATAAAATCTGGCATTGGGATGAAGACTTTTACTGGATACAATCCTTTTCAAACAACAGTAACAACAAAACAAACTGGCTGATGTAAGGACGGGACATTTCAAAATGTCAAATGCTGTTTTGCTTTCCTGGTTCTTACTGCTGAAAAAAATATACAGTATGTCTTCTAGTGATCATAACTCTCTCATTTGGCATTATGTATTGCTTTCTTCTATTTCTCCCTATACTTCACCTGCACAAAATTAAAGAAACACTAATCCTTGGTCTTGACACTCTTTCATCCTTAGTCCATGCACGGCTGCTGTCTCTCTTCACATATCTTTGCTGCTCAAGTTGCATGCTCACAGAGATTTGCCCCAGTGGTGTATCCAAGGCAGGGTCGTGGGAACCGTGTGGTCCCAGTAGGAGGGATGGAGTCCCTGACATTGCTTTGAATATGAAGAACTTGGTTAATAAAAAAAGGGCTTTGTTTTGGCTGGTGTCATCTCCTGGATCCCATTTTCTCTGGACTTGTGCCCTCCCTGGGCCTGTACCCTGCCCTTGAGATATCTGTCCTTGAGATATCCATCTATCTATCTATCAAACACTGTATTTATATACACATATATGTATAAATCATACTAATATATAAATTGCAATTATACACTTCCTTGACTTTACATATGTACACATTCTTGTAACTCCCATGGGAAGGGAGATATAGACTCTAAACCTCAGACCTCTTCCTGCCTTTCTCTACTAATACTTGCTCCAACCCAACTCAGAAGTAACTACTACTATAGTATTTTGACTTCTGTCAATATAGATTAGCCTTGAATGATCTTAAACACGTACAAAGTGAATCATGTAATAGGTACTGTTCTAAACCAGGCTCGCTTTGCTGAACTGTATGAGTGGCATCCACCCAAGCTATTGCATGTAACAGTACCACATGCTATTTGGCCACTGTGTAGTGTCATGTGTATGACTATGCTGCAGCTTACTTATTCATATGCTGGTGGGCACTGGGTTGTTTCCATTGGCTACTGCATAGGAAACACTTATGGAAGGTCTTGTATATGGTGAGTACTCATTTTCTTTAAACTTGTGCCCGCAACTGGAATTCCTGAGGCACAGGGTATCAGCAGCAAGCAAAACTTCTGAAGACGCTGTCGAACTGTTTTCAAAATTGGTGTACCTGCCTGGTCTACTTTTCTTTACTTAATTAATTTTAGTAATGCAGAAGTTATCCACAGATTCACCATTGAGTGAAACAAGGTATGTATCACTCCTGCATTGCGAATGATGAACCTGATTCTCGACAGTCACAAAATGCCATAAAAGAAAGTGAGAGCTGGGCATTTCAAACCAAAGGTAGTGCTTTGTTGTGGCTTCTGTGTATAGCAGCTCCCTTTAAGAAAGTGGACGTATTGGCATGCAGAAAAAGGCACTTGTAAGGCATTCACTGAGAAAAAAATAGGAAGGGAAAAAATTCTCAAATTCAGGCCAGAAAAATGTTCATTTCCTACTTCTGCCAAAGAACTTGCTGGCAGAGAGCAAAATGCCTGTTGGACAAGGAAGCTGGCTTGAGTCCCAGCACAGCTGGCCCATACCTTGTTTGGCATCGTAGCTTCAAGATTTTGTGTGCTCATAGGGCCAAAGCAAGGCATCTTCAAGCAGATCTTCCTGTATTCATCACTAAAGGTTTCTCTTCATTAAGAAAGACGACTTGCTCCTTTGTAAGCACAGTGTGGTCTAGGGACCAGCGGCGAGACGTCACCGAGGAGTGTGTCGGAAATACAAAGGCAGAGGCCCCCCTCCCGACCTTGAAAATCTGCATTTCAACATCTCCGAGTGATTCCTCTGTTCACTAAATGTTGAGAAGCACGAACTTGAGCAGTTATGGAGTATTTGTGAATGTGACTTTTCATCCGTGAGTCTGGTTTTCAATCTGAAGAGTACGACTAACAATATATTATTTACAAGTTTGTATTCAGAACTAGAAGATAAAGTAGAAGTAAAACAGCTATGTGATTCCAGGCGAGAGGTTGGTATGCAGCCAAGTGACATTTGCTACTCCAGAAGTCTTCTCAAGCGAAGGGAACCTGGCTAGGGTTCTTCGTGATAAAGTGTGCGGCTTTAACCACCCTAAAGTCTGCAGTCAGCCTCCAGCCCTCCTCTCACCTTCCCGGGCCTGCGAGGGGCCTGTTTGTAAACACCAGGCCCCAGGCGGCACTGGCTGCGTCACCCCAGCATGAGGACCGAGTTCTGGCAGCGTTCAGCTGATGTTCTTTGCTGACCACTGCTTGCAAACCACAGAATTTAACTTAAAAATGGAGCGCTGTAGCCATGGAATAAAAAAGATCAAAACACCTGCCAGGATAATAAGCAGGTTTTCCGGGGAAAGTCTGTCATATAACAGGATAGAGACATTCGTGTGAGAGGAGTCAGGGCCGAGGGTTGGGAGATCAGAGATGTGGCATGGCAGAAAGGCTGGAGGTATAAATACTGCTCGCAAGCAAATTAAAGATTTTTAAAAATTAAGCAAGCTGTCCTGAAAAGTGAGATGTCTCTGAAGTATAAGTTAGTGTATTTTCCTGGTTGAATTGGAAAAATATACTTGATTAGACAAATGTCTTCAGCAATGATAATTACATGGGTACCTGACACATTACCTGCCTGGTCATTTTCTGCAGGGCTAATATGAGTAGAATATGAGTTTTATTTAATGACCTTTTCTCTCTTTTCCTGGTGCTAGTTTTCACTGTATGGTTTCTGATTTTGTGTCAGATTGTACAGGAAAGCAGTTAGGAGGCCTGGGTGATGAAAACAGCCCCAGTCAGTTTTTATAGGGCCAGCAGCAGTGAGGACTTAATTGCTACCTTACTGAAAAGGCTATGATCCTTATGCTAAATTATTTAAAAAATAGCTTTCAATGTAAGTTTTCAGAATTCTGTCCAGTTTCTTGGCACATGAAATAGTACCAACAATTTAAGTGCGGCAATGTTTAAGAATGGCAAGTTTGTGGCTAATTTGAAATGTAAGATTTCAATAGCTCAGTTGAGCTGAGGTGGGAGGAGCAGGCCAAGGGAAATGCTGGCTCCATACATAATGAGGGCAATCAATCCATCTTGGTAGCCAGCGAGCAACTGTCTCCTTTAAAATGGAGTATTGTACTTCCTGTCATGATGACATATTCAATTAAGCAATATCCTGTTATTATTTCTCACCTTATGTGATTTAACAAAAAACATTATTGAAACTAGGAGAAATCCTTCTCAACACAAGCAAAAGGAAATTCTTTGATTGCAATTATAATGATGTCTTTCACAGTCTCTGACAAGTAAATTATGAACGGTTATGGCAAAACTTTGCAGAATAATATCAATTTGAAATAAGTTCGGACTATTGATGGGTTTTTTATTTTTGTAAATGAGTGTTCAACTATTGGGAGGGAAGGAAATGACTGCTTTTTTCTTTAGAAAAACGATGGCTTTAGCATTTGTCTTGCAGCCAGTGATAATAAATGCAAAGCAGTGAGGGTCAGAGTAGGGTGCGGTGCTTCCTGGAAGGAGCCCCGCGTGCACAGCCTTTCTTAGAAGTCTGTCTCTCTAGAAGCTTTGGAAATGGGTAGGTGATTTTCACTCACTGTGTACATCACTTTCCAAGCAAGCCATTTCTAACTGATATTATTTTCTAAGCTAGTAGACTATGATTCAGCATAAACATAGAGCAATTAATCAAATTATTGTTATCCCAAATGAGAGGAATTGGATTTCTTTTTATGGGGGTGGGGGAGCCCAATAATACAAACAACAATATCAAAACTTAAAAACAGTCACTGGTGATGTTTTGTAAGGAAAAAAGATGGGCTCAAAGTCAGCAAACACGGTGCTTGCTTTACAAAATTGAGAAGTTCAGACTTTTCCCAAATTCCCTTTATCTACAGGGGAAGCAAGGAGTGTGTAAGTTTAGTAACTAGTCACTGTGGCCGTTACTCACTGAAATCAGCCACTGAGCTAAATTTAAAAGAGGCTCATTGGACCCTTCGCTATATTTGAAAAGTCTGAGCCTTGTGTTGGGGTAGATGAATAGACACCGTATCTGTCAGAACAGCGAGGACAGGTGCTATTGTGAAACAGGAGGCTCTGAGAACTGGAACAGAGTCATGGGTTCATAAAGACATAGGAACAGTGACTGTCCTGTAACCCAGGCCTAAATACCTGTCATGCCCCAACAATTCTATTGTTCCATCATTGTTTGCAAAAATGAAATTCAAAGAAACTCAGGAAACCCATTCATTTATAATATAATTTTTAGGAAAATTTAATTTTGAACTGACTTTAACCTCTCTCCTGATTGACTTTATAGTCACGAATCTTCATCTAGGGCCAGATGGAAGCATTGTTCTCATCCCTCTGCTGAAGGAAATGATTCCAAAGGTATGTAAATGTTCAATATTTACCCACCAATTTTCTTGTTTCTTCTTCAAGCTATCCATTCAGTTGTTTATTTGTGGACTCAGGTATCATTTAGCAACATTTACTCAGTGTGTATATTTGCGATACGAGGTGAACTATAGGAGACACAACATTAAGTGTGTGTAATAATTTTAAGATGAACTTGCAGTGATTAAGAATTCCCCATTTGTCAGGCATTATTATTAAAATTTTACATACATCATGCCACACACCTCTCACAATGACCTAATGAGCAAGGTATAGTTACTCTACCCATTTTAAAGATGTGAAAAATGAGGACAGGAGAACTTAAATATTTTGCCTTTAAATTTACACACATGTATGTGATGAAGCAGGAATTTAAACCTATTATTTCCCAGACTTTTTCTCTGCTTGTAGCCCTTCAGTTTTGTTGTCTATAGTTTGAGAGACGGACGTGCGACTAATAGCAACACTACTTGGTGTGCACTATATGACGGAAATAAACCCCAGGAAGAGGTGGTGTTAAGTGTGACTACGTGCTTCACAAGCAGGTACTTGTGTGAAAAACGTACCCCTAAAGAGTGGCTAGAATGGCCAAAGAGGGAGGAAGACAATGTACAAAGTAGAGGAGCATGGAACCACAAGGTACTGACACTGAGGGAGCAGAAGGTGCACAGAGCGATGGCTGGAGACGTGAGGACGTCATCAGGACCCCGAGATAAAGATCTGGAGGTCTGGGCAGAGCGACACACATCTGTAATCCCAGCTACATGGGAGGCTGAGGCAAGGAGGTTTGGAAGTTCAAAGCCAGCCTGGGGAATTTAAAGAGACACTCTCGCAAAATAAAATAATCCAAGTGCCGTGGATATAGCTCAGTGGTAGGAAGGCTGCTAGTGAAAAAGGAAAGCAGCAAACAGCAAGGGGATTAGAAGGGAATCCTCAGAAAGGGAGTAAGAAAGCATTAATGAGCAGTTAGTAATCCGATCTGCATTATGGAGCGTTCCCTTTTGTGGCATTATCAGAGATGAGCTGGAGGGGGCCTGATGGCAATTTGGAAAACATCTGAGGCAAAGTGGTACAAAGGAATACTCTCGCATCCCTAGCAGGAAGTGCTGTTCCCCAGTTGTGTTCAAAACGTCTCGGAGTGGGAGTGGAGTAGGCTGGGGTCCTGACGAGGGTCCGCTTTGCATCACAGACTGTTGGCTTTTGGGCCTGTTGTGCCTGACATTCAAAGGGGGCTTGCTCCTTTACTTCATAAGGAGGCAGGGACACTGTTCTTCAGAATCTGCGTCCCTGGTTGGCCAACTCCCCCGGCCAGCTTGGTGGCTCAGCAGTTGTTAATGGATACTTTCTGTTCCATCGAAACCTGGCTGTGCTGGCTTCCCTTTGTGGATTATCAATTGCCTTCTTTTTATTTTTTTTTCTTCTACCAATTAAGTCCTAAAGATAACAGGAGCAAGCTAATATGTGATTCAATGGAATCTTTGCAATATTTAAAAGGTCTAATATTAAGGGCTATATTGGGTTATTGAGCATTCAATTAAAAAGTCTCAAGTGTTTAATTTAGGATTTTCCATAGGACAGGTATTGTTTGTTAATTAGTTAATTAAATAACAAATGAGTATTGAAAACATGCATTAGGATTAGGCAAGCTGCAAGAGAGATAAAGATATCTCCAAGGCAATTAGCTCACTGTAATTTTAATGATAGATGTGTAATTAGACTCTTACTCAAAGAGATTGTTTGGAATGGTTTTTGCAAGCATTAAACAGGCATGTAACAAGATACTTACTTATATAACAAGCAAAATATAATTCTAATTCTTATTAAACACCAGCCAGTGTGTTCAAATGATACATAATTTGCTAAAAGCAAAAATTTTACAAGTATTAGTACTCATAAAATATAATCCATTAAAAGCTTATGCAACTAACTTAATTATATTATAAGTAGTTTTATCCCCAAGCGTTTATTTCCTCTCTTAGACAATTATCTGAGACCTTCAACTGTATTATGACTTATAGTATTTATACATTTGTGTATCCAATGATTGAAGGGATTATTGTTGCATCCAAAAAAGGACATCACCCAACCACAGGGTCCACTTGCAAAGAATGGAATAGATTTCCATAGGTGTGTAGAACGTACTATAGTTCCTGGCACATGACACTTTGTAATGTCTACTAATGTGATCTGAATAACCAGAACAGGAAATCTAGATGTTTCTTAAGCTTTGCAGAACTGTTTCTCCCATGCCATTGTAATCCCTAGTTGTCACCTCGGCATATGCCATGCTTGTTTACGTCTTTTCTCAGCAGCCGGCAGCCTGGCTGAGCAGGGATGGGGAAATTATCTCTCCAGAGGACTATCACGGGTTGTGGATGCCGTGGGAATTATAATAATGATAATCATCATAGTAAATACCAGCAAACACTTACTGCGTGCTTTCTATTTGCCAAGCATTGAGAGAAGGTCTTTCCACTGATTACCATAGCTTAGATGCTCAGTAATCCTTTAAGATTGCTATGGTTTGAAAGTGCCTTATCCCCTGGAACTCATGCAGAAGTTTAATCCCCAAAGTAATATGTTAATTGCATCAAGAGGTTGGAAACTTAATCTGACTACGGTGTTCAGAGTAGGAACCTTTGGAAAGCAATTAGATTTATACAAGACCATTCGGGTGAAGCCTCCATGTTTGAATCCTGGTGGCTTTATGTGAAGAGGGACAGGAACCAGGCTTCTAGACGCATGTGCCTACGGCTGTCTTTGCTGTGATTCCCTGTGCTGCCTTGGAACTCTGTCAACCAGGAGACTGTCATCAGAACTGAGGAGGTGCCAGTGCTATGCTCTAGAGCTTCCAACAGTGGGATAAAGAAGCTTCTTTATAATCTTATCCTGCATCAAGCATTTAATTATAGCAGTAAAATGTTGACTAACCCAAAGGCAGATACAGTACTATTATCTTTGTATTTCAAATAGGGAAACAGGCGTAGAGCGTTAACACAATTTTCTCCAATTCACATATTTGATAAGCAGTGGAATCAGGGTATAATCCCAGACAGCTTGAAGCTAGAGACCATTCTTGTCTTAGTTTGGGTTCCCTTGAAGCAGATCCTGGATTATTTGTGCAACTTGCTTCTGAGAGTGCTGTTGGGAAAAACCTGGAAGGGAGCAAGCCAAGCAAGGTCAGGCAGGGAAGGAGCTAGACCAGGGTGTAGGTTGATTGGAAGCCAAGCTTTGATCTGATCCAGGGAATTCTCTGAGGTGGAAACAGCAGCACAGAACGGTTTCATCTTGTGGCATGAGGGCAGGAGGTGTACCCTAGACTCTGTCCCTTCTAGGCTGTCAGCCACCCATGCAGGTGTGCTGTCACAGTTGGCAGCTTCCTTCTGTGGAGAGCAGTTCCGGGGGAGGTTTGTAAGCTCTCGTAGCCCAGCCTCACAGAAACAGGGCGATGGGTAACTGCACTGAGCAGTGCAGGTCAGGACAGACCCCTCTGAGATCTGCCTCAGAGCCTGCTCCTGCACTGGTTCTCTTAACTTCCAAACTACCACCACAAAGGATGCTTCTGGCAAGCAGACTAGGCTTTTATACTTTTCTGGCTTTTGTTAATTTAGTGGCTTTGGGAAAATAGAAGCCTACTATTCTCATGAGATTTTTATAACGACTAAATGAGAATTATGTGGATGCATTTCAAGAGAAACAAAAGAGAGAGAAAGAAAGAGACAGACAATGTGCGTGCTGCTTGTGTTGATGTCACTGCTATGTCAGACTTCAAGGCTCAGGAGCAGCTAGGGTGGGGGGAGGTGCGGTATTTATATAGCCGTGGCGCTCCTAGTCCAGAGGGCAAACCTGATGTCATACACACAAGGTCAGTGACATAAAAATAGGGGGAAAAGGATGGATAAACGGAACTCAAAGACGACTGACCGTCTAAACTCTTTCACCACTCCTGTGAAATGTTGGTAAACCCAATTAACATTTACAAGACCCAAGGAAAAGTACTCTACCCAATTTCCAATGCCAGTAAATGGCAGACCTGGGGACTCTGATTCAGATCATGTGAAGTTCAATCCCACAGTAATTTTTGGTTATACCATACTGTTTTTCTGCCTTTGATATTTACAAACAACTGATTTTTTTTTTTTT
>RJWM01046774.1:0-12191 GCA_004363535.1 Dasyprocta punctata
AGTCAAAATTTCAGGGCAATTAGTGTCACATTGATAGATTAAAATTATTCACCCATTATGAAAGTACTGTGTGAAAATAGGCAAAACTATAAATGATGCTCCCTCCCATGTCCTTATTGTGAAACACTTTCCAAACATAATATTATATATGAATGAATTGACTGAATAACTGAGAGTGGAATTATAACTACAAGTACAGTCACTATAAGAAATGAAAATTAATATTTCTTAATTATCAACATGTTTAATCGCCTCATTATCTGTATATATGCAAACATACATACATATGTGCATACCTATTCATATAGTGTAACCAATTTGCATCTGAACAGACCTGCTTGAAGTTTACAGAAATAAGCAAAAGACATATACTTAATAACAGTTGCTTAAAAAATTGAATTTAGAATTCTGAAAATTTGTAATTGCTTTACACTTTTTGCTCATTCAGTCTTCCTCACTGAATTTTTGAATGGCTTACTAACACCATTATATTTTATGCACTTAACATGACATCTTCTTACAGGGCTTCCCACTGAAGATATTATTCTTATTGTTTAGATAAAATAAGGGGAGGAAAACCTGAGAAGTGCTTTCATGTCTTGAGCCTGTGGTCATGACCCCTAGTAACAAACACATTTGATGTGCTATGGGTGCTATTTCAGATGGTGATGATTAAATAAAAGAGAAAAAAACAAAATAAAGCAAACACATTACTTCAATTCTCAGGGTGTAACATATTTTCCTATATTACCCTTTGCAATGCCACCTTTTTTCCTCTATGCATCTCATCGTGTTACTGAGCATAGCACTTTAAGATATTCTCAGTTGAAATCTATTTCCTTAACATATATTCACATTTGGACTATTGATTCTATATAGCCCTCATCTTGTACCCAAAATCAACCTGAAATGGATCAAAGACCTTAATGTATAACCTAAAACTTTGAAACTACTAGAAGAGAACATAGTAGAAATATTTCAAGTTATTGGCACATGCAATGATTTCCTGTAATATTCCAGTAAGTTAGAAAACCAATATTTGAAAAATAGAATTATACACAACTCTAAAACTTCTGCACAGCAGAGAAAATAGTACTGAGGAGACAACTTACGGAATAGGAAAAATCTCTGTCAGGTATTCATCTGACAGAGTATTAATATACAGATTACAGTATATAGAATTAAAAAAATAAGATAAATCAAAGTATCCAATCAATAAATGGCAAATGATCTGAGTAGTTTCTTCTTGAAAGAAATACAAATGTCAGATAAATATATGAAAAGTTGCTCAATATTTTTAGTTTTTTCAGACATAAAAAACATGTACATTGAGATTACATCTCACCTAGTTAGAATGCCTATTATAAAAATAATTCTGGTAAATAAAAAAGGGACCCTTCTACACTGTTGGCTGTAATGTAAGTAAGTACTGGCACAATGGAAAAGACTGTGGAGTTTCCTCAAAAAAAAAATCTAAAAATAGAACTACCATATGAACTATTTATAGCAATGCTGAAAATGTATCACCCTTCAAAAGAGACACCTGCATATCAGTGTTTATTGCAACACTAGACACAATAGTCAAATTATGCAATCAGGCTAGATGCCCATCAACAGATGAATGGATGACGAAAATATGGCATAGATATACTACAGAGTGTTATTCAGCTGTAAGGAATAAAATCATGTTATTTGCAGGAAAATGCATAGAACTGGAGGACATCATCTTAAATGAAATGAACCTGACACAGAAAGACAAGAACTGCATAATTTTACATGTGGATGCTAAAATAACAATAATATAAAGTAAAACATGCACTAAAAGTAGAATAGACACTATCAGGGATTGAGACAAGCATAACGGAGAGAGAGGAGAGAAACAGGAGAGGATAGGAAAAGGAAGACGGGATGTGTTCAAAGCACAATATGTGTGTATGGAAATGTCACACGGTGAAACCCATTGATTTGTACAATTAATATGTGTTAATAATTATAGTAGTAAAAAGGCAAAAGAAAAATGTTTCTTTTTCAGTTGTATTGATGCTTGTGGAGCTCTTTTTTATTTTCAGTACTGGAAATTGAACCCAGAGTTTTTACACTGAGCTATATTTGCAGATTTTATTTATGCATTTATTATTTATTTTGCTATAAGGTCTCATTAAGTTGCTGATTTGCTTAGACTGGGCTCAAACTTATGATCTTCCTGTTTTAATCTCTCAGAATGCTAAGAATATAGACATGTAATCCCCTGCCCTACTTAGCTCAGTTTAAGTGTAGTATTTACAGAGGTGAGATCAAGAGAAGGAGTTTCTGACTTTTCTTGTTTTATACCATCCCCCAGTGGGAGGATGTGTGAGTTAAGTAAGACTACACTGGGCTAGCGTTACCTGTGGATTCAGCATATCTGCCTTCAACATTGAAGAGTGCTCCATATTAGCGTATGAAGAAGCACACACTAATTACAATAGATTGAGTACTCAGTTCCAAATACCTCAGGAAGCCCCTAACTTTTCAATGTATTGCAAATGTTATAGGCCTTGCCTAGTTTTACCTTAACTTTCTTGGTTCTATGTATCTGATTTTGATACTTCTAGTATTTACAGAAATGTAATCATCCAAAAATTTAAAACTTTATCCATTTTTTAGTGATGATTAAAACTAAAGGTATCAGCCAGCCATGGTGATGCATGCATGTCATCCGGGATTTGGGAGACTGAAGCAGGAGGACTGCAGTGGGTTTGAGGCCATTTGGGGTTTCATAGCGAGTTCAAGGCCAGGCTGATCCACATAGCGAAACATTGCCTCAAAACCCCAAAACCCAAAACCAAAAAGAGAACAAAACAAACAAACAAACAAACAAACAAATGAACCAAATCTAGAGGCATCAAATTGATTTGGTATTTTTACTCAAGTCCCGGGAAATCAATTACACATACTAATAATAGCTAAAAAAAGAGAGAGAAGTAAATGTCTCAAATATTTATTTGAAAATAGGTTTCTTGGAAGTAATTATGCACTTGCTCATTTGAAATAAATTATAGAATTGTAATTTATTTAAGATATTTGGTTTCAGTCCAATGAATACTTTCCTTCTAACTGGTTAGTTATATACTTCCAAAATGAAATCACAGGTTTTATTTTAGATTGCAAGGAAAGGATCTTGATTATATATGAGCTCTGAATTGTGGGCACCATTTTGTTGAAAACATACATACAAAACCCTCAAGAGGCAAAATGGCCAACAGATAGTAATGGTTCTAGATAGCAATTAAGTGGGCAGGATTCTTTCTAACTGTCCTAAATGGGAGAGTTCAGAATTTACTACTAAACATTACATAGGGAAGATATTCTTAAATAAAACTTTGTTATGGCTTAGATGTCCCCCCAAAACCTCAATGCAGTTATAGGTAGGACTTTTTGAAAGGTGGCTGAATCTAGAGTGTGTGGTTGATTCATGGTACAATGAGGATTAAGGGTGCTGGGATTAAGATTGGGTGATTACTAAATCAGTCCACTGATTGGTGTGGTATTGCCTTAATCCCAGTAGCCTAGATGCAATATAAGGGATAGAAAGTCTTGTCTTATCTTCTTGCTTTGCTACCATCTGCCCACCATCAGCTGTTCTCTTCTGCCAAGCCACCCTGCCTTGGATCTAGCCAATTAGGAACTGAAACCTCTGTAAACTGTCAACTAAATAAACCTTGCCCCCTTTAACTTTGGTTGTGAGGTATTTTGTATCAATGAGAGAAAAGTAACTAAGACAAAGTAGTTCACTTTTTGCTTCCTTTTTAATAATATTTTGGTACTTTCTTATGTAATTCATTTTTACTGCTAAAAACATTATAAGTGTAACAGTCTCTGTCTCTCTCTCTGTCTCTCTCTCTCTGTCTCTCTTTCTGTCTCTGTGTTTGTGTGTGTGTGTGTGTGTGTGTGTGTGTGTGTTGTTACTGCTTCACAGGAGCTGATTCTGAAATAGTTTTGAGAAACAAAGAGATAGGTTTTTGGGTTGTTTTAGCCCAGCGGTGAAATCAGAGCTATTCCATGTAAAAGAAAAGATAGTTGAGGCAGTGAGATTTAGACATACTAGAGAGAATATATTTTATGTGTCTCTTGAGCACTGGCACTGTTCAACCATGTTAAGAACTTTACACTTGACCCATAGTGTTCTATTACTTGAACATTAAGGACTAAAATGATAAGTTCAAACTGGTAATAATTAGATACCACCGTACTCTTCCATGACTGGTCCCAAGGTAAAATATATTCAAACTCTGATATTCCCTTGTTTGACTGTTTCTTGGGTTATCTTTTTTGCGATAATCATGGGACTGTTCCAAATTGTTATTAAAAATAAGATTACTGGTTAAAAAATAGTGTATTTCCACTTTTCTCCTGGGATTTAAGGGTAATTAAGTTGATGAAACTTCCCTAAAGAGACATCGAAGTTTGCAGGTTACTGGTACAACACAAGCTTCTCTTTTCCAAAGGGATTACTTAATCATAACAATTTGAAATATCAGGACTGCATATAAACTCTCACCTTTTAGAGATAAAAAGTAACAACCAAAACTCTTCCTGTATGACAAACAGCAACATTATGCTATATACATGAATGGCTGACTTTTATAATACAATTTAATTTGTATTTCAAGCCACAGTTCTGTGCAAGTGAATAATGCATTTCACCTGTGAATTTTTCAAGATTTTAGTTGTTACCAGGGCACCAGTAAGGAAAGCATTGTGTTCTCTAATCCTGTATCCTCGTTCCTGAAAGATCCTGCTCCACTCTCCCTTGCATCTTCCACGCTTGAAACAAAGAGCTCTACATAGGACAGTGAGCAAGACGTCTTGTTCTCTGATTTAGCTGACCCTTTTATTTCTCCTCCTTTTATACTGCAGTCATTTCCTTCCAATTTTGGGATCACTTCTATTTTTGTGTTTTCTAAAATCCTCCAAGCTCTCTTTTTCTTTTGGGGCACAAATATCTATGTAGAAATAAAACTGGACATCTTTCATGCAAATTTTGACAAACAAAATTCCTCTTTTTAAAAAAGGAACTGATTATGCTTTCTGTTAAAATTGGGAAGGATAAAATGAAAATTAGTAATTATGAGGAAAATGAAGTAGCATCTGAAATACATACAGGAGTGAAAGTTGAAGAGTATTTTTCAGTATTGTTTTGATGGTTTGAAAAATAAACTAAGACAAATTTGGTACCAGAAGAGTGGGGTGATTGCTGTGACTAAACTTTAACTTGTCATTCAGCAGCCTTTGGTTTTGGCTTGTGGGAAATGTTTGGAGATGCCAACTGAAGAATTCTCCCTGGAATGCCTTAAACTGTGGTTGATTGAAGGTATATTCTGATCAGAGCTCAGAAGACCAGAATGCTAATAGAAATGCTGTTGGTAAAGACTATGTTGAGGAGGTTTCTGCTGGGAAGAAGGACTGCATTGGTTGCTGGACTCTAGACAATGTTTCATGCTTTAGTAGAAAGTTTGTCTGCATTTTTCTCATGTCCAGAGACTTTGCATGAGACTGGATTAAGAGCAGTAGATTAATTAATATGGAAAGAGAAATTTCAAGGGAGTCTAAAGTTGAGGCTGTGACATGGCAACTCTTGGGGGCTTTTAGCCAGCTTTATGCTAAGAATCAAGATCAAAGAGCACAGCAGAGTGCTTTAAAATATTTTGTGTTTGGTCATAAAGGAAGCTCTAGTAAAGGTGCAGCCTACAAAGATGGAACATAGGAGAAACTGGTTGCTAAAAAGACTAGGAAGATAAAGTCAAGTATTTCAGAAGAGAACAACAGAAAAGATGCCCTGAGCAGCCTCAAAATTGCAAATATGAAAGACTTTGTGTTGAGAAAAGAGCCCTTGAACTCCATGTTCCAGAATGGTAGTGACCTAGGAAAGTCGTTCCTTGGGATTTGATTCATAAACATCCAAACATTAGAACCAACAGAGAAGGAAGACTGGGTACTGCTCCAGCTGGCAGCAGACCTTTTCATCACCTATGTGGTACTGACTTTAGGTGCATGCAGAATGCAACAGTAATAGGATCAGAAAGGCTTACACCAAGATTTCAGAAGAAGATGTAGAAAGCCAGGCAGTGTGTCCCTGAGATGGAAGTGTGTAAGAAGTGAAGTGGAGTTTGTAGAAGCCAGGAATATGAACTGTCTGAGGACAATTACAAAGAGGGAACAGAACTGCCAAAGAAAGAAACCATGGGGTTTACAATTGCTGTTAGTGCTGTAGGATAGGAGCTAACCAAGCCCTTTGGTGTTCACATTTTGCTGCCAATTGCCTCACATGCTGGACGCGGAACTACAGGACTTAATATTTGCCCTGATGGGTTTTGGACTTGCTTTGGTACCATTCTTTTGTATTCCCCTATTTGTATCTTTTGGAATGGTGAAGTTTATCATGTGCCATTATCTATTTGATGTTTCATTTCATTTGTACAGGAGTTCACACCTGAGAGTTTGCCTTGAATCTAAAAGGATACTTGGGCCTTGGACTTTTCAGCAATGCTGAAACTGATAGGACTTTGACAACTCTTAGAGATAGAATAAATTCCTTTTTCATAAAGGCATGTATATGAATTTTTTGGAGGGACCAGGGATAGAATGCTATGGCTTATGTCTAGATGTCTCCTCAAAGTCTCATGGAGTCATATAAGGGGCTTTTTGGAAGTGGCAAAATCTAGGGTGTGAAATGTTGGGATCAAGGATGTGATGCTGTGATTATCAGGGACACGGCCTAGATCCCCAATCTTCCAAATGAGTGTATGGCAAAGGTTTAAACAAATGAGACAAGTGGTATGATTTTAGGGCTCCAGGAGGATCAAAGCCCCTGCAGAGTTCTTGACTCTGTGGCTATCATGAGGGCTAAGACAAAGAGCTTCTCTGGACCATCCATATATGTTTTCAAATACACAAAGAGAGGGGATACTGAGGGAGGTGCTGAGGGTGGTGCCAGAACTGAGCAGGACTTGGGAGTCACTTCAAGGACATCTCCAAATAGGAAAGAATGCCAGAAAAGGAGAACTATTTTATCTCCAAGATGGCCTTTGTGATGGGACTGTGATGCCCTGCAGAGTAAGATGCCTGCAGGGCAGTCTCTATTAACATGATTAATTATGAAACCAAGATGTCCTCAGCTGCGACCTTCTTTACCTTGCCCTTTGAGGTATCTCTGACCTCATTGGCCACTACAGGCCTCAATCAGGATCAGTGATTCATAGAGATTCATTTACTATGAATCAACTCCCATTGCCAGGCAAGGGGCCCAGGCCTAGGACAGGCTCACAGATAAATAAAATGCCAATTAGTAAATTTTAAATCCTGCTCAGAGCTGCTTTGTAGTGGTCTGCAACATGTGACGGATTTATGATATGATTCTAGGATTAAGGCTGCCTCATGCTGGGTGTGAGTGCTACCCACCCTAAGGTTGGGTAGCTTGGGTAGTACACAAATGACACAAAGAGGGTCATTGCTTGTCACTTGCTACTTCACTACTTCACTTATTGCTGTCTTGCTACTTTGTGAATGCCATGAACTATTTCCCCTCTGCCATGCTACCCTGCCTTGGAGCCAGCCAACTGTTAACTGAAACCTCAAAAACTGTGAGTCACAATAAATCTTTCTTCTTTTAACTTTGAGTGTCGGATATTTCAACTCAGCAATGAGAAATGTAACTAGGACACTCTTCCTCTACATGCTCCTGCTGCCATGATATTTTATTTCACCTCTAGGTACTGGAACCAGCAGACAGTGTTTAAACCTCTGCTTCTTTAATTTGTTATTTTCAGGTATTTTGTCACAGTAATGAAAGATGAGTAACATGCTTGACCTCTTTTCTTAGACATAGAGTCACCACATTTCCTACTAAAGTTAATATGTATCTCCTGAGGTGATTTTTAAAGATTAGTTGTATAACCTGATTATTTTAGAAATTCTACCCAGAGACCTTAGCACCATTGCTTATACCAACAACCACAATGTTGGTTCCAAATAGTGACTTTTTATTTCTAGCATTACTTCTACATTTATTAGTTAGTACACCTCCTATTTGTAGGTACATATGTATGTACTCATATATTCCTATATTATCCAATGGATGGTAATGCAGTATTTAATTTTTTTCCTGTGTAGGTTGTCCTAAATTTGATCAATGTATAACCATTAAATTTAGATATTGTGTCCTTTTGTCATGTCTACTGAATTCTTTAAGCATTTCTTTTTTCTGGTATAAGATGTTCTAAGTTCATCTTATAATAGTCCTACATCATCTTTAGTAGTATATGCTTTCTGTACCAGAAATCTAGGTTCCTTTTGTTGGAAGACACAAAGATAAGAAATTGAAACCTAATTATTAGGTGTGTTTATATCTTATAAAATGGATCAAGGAAATACAATCTAATACACCAATATCTATTATGTTGAGTATAATTCATTTTTGAAAATGATCTTGTCTCCGTCTCTGCAACTTCATTCAAACTTTAGGACAATTCTTCTTCTTTGACATGGTTATAAATCCCTTTTTTGATCTTAAAGTAATAGTGCCCACTAATTTATTCACTTACTAAACCTATTTATTGTCTGCTCAATGTAACAGTGTCAGACACCTGTGACTTCTTTCTTTGGCGTCTACAACCCCTGAACTTTCATGTATTCTACTCCCTTCACCACTGGGTATGCCAATAACATTCTAGGGCCCCTTAGCTCTAATATGTTGGTATTTAAAAGAAAACAGGAGGCATGAAAGAAAAAGTGAGAGTAATGGAAGAAAAAAAAACCTTTGTTTTCTTTATCGTATTGGATATAATTAAGACCTAAAATAGAATAGTTAAATATAGTAAATCATTATGTAGTTTAACAGTAATAATACTGTCAGAAGTAATATACTGTGGTCAGAAGATATAGGCTAAATGGAAATTCAGATTATAGTGGTATACACTGCATGATGTTTAACTTAGAGTGGGCATCTAGAATTACCAGACAAATACAATTTGCTAAATGGCTTCAATTTTTGAATCATTAAATTTAATACACAGTTTAAGGTACTTGTAATATTAAATTTGGACTACATGTGGAGCAATTTCTGGCTTTTCATGGAATTCTGATTTGGCTATGGTATTATATTCAAAACACATCTAAATCAGACAACCCAATCCAACATTCCAATAGCACAGACTCTGCTCTATGTATTAGTTTTCTAGAACTGCCATAACCAAGTGCCACAAAAGAGTGACTTAAGGCAAAAGACCTTTATTGTCACATAGTTATTAAGACCAAGCATTCAAGCTGGGTGTGGTGGTGCACGCCTTTAATCCCAGCACTCGGGAGGTTGAGGTAGGAGGAGCATTGTGGGTTCGAGGCCAGCTTGGGCTACAACGCAAGTGCAAGGCTGGCCTGAGCTGCCTAGTGTGACCCTGCCTCAAAAAACTAGGGCTGGGAGTTTGGCTCAATGGCTTATGCACCTGTCTGGCAGGCGCAAAGTTGTGAGTTTGATCACTGGTGCCGCAAAAAAAAAAAAAAGACCAAGCATTCAAACCAAGTTGTTGGTAGAGTAAGTTCCTTCTGGGGCATCAGATATGCAATCTGTTTCATTGTTCTTTGTGGTGACCAGAAATTTTTGGTGTTTCTTTGCTTGACATTCAAACCAAGTTGTTGGTAGAGTAAGTTCCTTCTGGGGCATCAGATATGCAATCTGTTTCATAGTTTTTGTGGTGACCAGAAATTTTTGGTGTTTCTTTGCTTGACATTGTACCACTCGAACCTCTGTCTTTATCACCACCTGGTAATCTTCCTTCTGTGCCTCTGTGTCCAAATACTACTCTTATTTCTCTTATAAAGACACTAATCATATTTGATTAAGCTCCATCCCAATCCAGCATTACTTCATCATAATTTGATTATAACTGCAAACATCTTAATTCCAAATAAAGTCATATTGACAGGTATCAGAGATTAGGACTTGACTGTATCTTTGGAGGTACTAGTTAATATGCTATATTTTGGATATAAGATAACTAATAAACTACGAG
Source organism: Dasyprocta punctata (assembly GCA_004363535.1). NCBI lineage: Eukaryota > Metazoa > Chordata > Mammalia > Rodentia > Dasyproctidae > Dasyprocta > Dasyprocta punctata. Next base: position 10,047 of record RJWM01046774.1, read on the forward strand.
TGGTTGACTTTGAACTTTAAATTCTGGTTCAATAATCTTTTATGGGCACTTAGCTATTCAGTGCCTGTTACACTACAGTCCTCCAATATTAGTAATCTTTTCTCAAAAGACAAATACAATATTGATAGCAAATCATGTGTGACTCAAGGATCTTACTTCGTGTTCCTAATGGAACATAGCATTTCTAGCTAAATATGCAGCCTATGTGGTATGGAGCTCTTTTCCCTGGAACTTTCTCGGTCCAGAGATGTTAAGCATCTCTGTCATAACCAGACTGACTTAGGATTTGAATGATGAATCTTTCTAAATTCAGTGTTATCATTTTCCATATTTGTCCCCCTTATTCAAATTATCTGGTATATGGGTGACAGTGATGAACAAAATGAAAGCAATAATTTTATAGCAGGTTACTTACAAAGAGTTTCTGTCTAAAATACTTTCCTCTTTGTTTATTTTCAATGATTGAAATTCATCAAATGATGGAAGTCAGCTCTTAAATTGACCATAATGCCTGCCTAATTTTACCATTTATTTTTCAGAAGCCAAAAGTAGGTAACTGGATAGGAATATGTTGATGATGGAAAAATATCCACCTAGGGGAATGGTAGTACAAAAGCTTGAGAAATTGTTTTCCAAAACAAAGGAAGACATATCTTGAAAATGAAGGATAAACCTAAATTGGGAATTGGGTCTATAGAAATGGCTTCCTTTCATCTGTATCATATGATGGGCAAAAATCCTGTAACCATGGTGGTTCTCTGGTTCTTTCTCTACTACAGACCAGTTTTAACTAGTGATTCCATCCATTAACATCCATCCCGATCCAGAAAGCTGTTACATCTTTAATGAATGGTTCTTAGAAGAAGCAAAGAAATTTGGGTTTTGGAGGCATTCATTGGTCAAAACGTTGTTTTCACAATTTGCAAAAATGGCTCAACATATAGATGTGTGGTCAGTGTAGTTTGGAGGACATCAGCACATAGATGAGAACTTTTGGAATCCCACAGAGTTGCCAGTGACACAAACCTAAAAGCCGTCATTTGTTGAGCAGATCACATGGGGACAATCAATTCCTTCTGATGACAACACAGGCCACGTACTTGGAACTCCACTCTTTCATTTATGATATTGGCAGATAACTTAGCTCTTAGTTTTATTATACTATGAATACACTGTCTAATTGTATTATGAGTCTTGCCTGTAAGAAAAACAGCTAAGTGTTGTTTATTTCTGTCATTGGGAAAATTACATTTGTTGCAAAATAACTAAAATGTTTCTTAAAATACCTCAGAGTTATAGACTTCTAACACCCAGTCAAAGCTTGAACGTTTTACATTTATTGGGCTGTAAATGAAAGGTAGTAATATTTTTTATTTTAGAAAAAAAAACAGAAAAAAGACATATAAAACAAAAACAACAAGCAAAAGAGACAAACAAACGACTAGAGTAAATACACTACAGTAACATTGCAGATTTACAAAATTGGATGACAGAAACTTGACAATGCTTGCAACATTGCGCATCGTTATCTTTAAAATGGTTACTTACATTAACAGATATAGACATGCAAAATCAATCTAATCATATGAGCATTAATTGTTCTTTCTCAACAACGAATAGATGCAAGAGTGTGTTCATTCTAGTTATCTTACATATACATATATACAGGTTTATATCTTTTCCTCTTCCCTTTTCTCTTCCCGCCTTTTCCCTTCCCGGTTACTCTTGCACTTTGAGCTGTTCTTCACCCTTACCTAGTATTTACTATAGATTTTGGATCATATATACTTTTCCGTTTCTTACACTAGGGAGACAATATGGTATTTACACATGCGGGTTTGATTTATCTCACTTACGAGTACGGTCTCAAGTCGTGACCATTTACTTACAAAGGTCTCAATGCAATCTTTCTTAATAGCTGAGTAGTCCTCCATTGTATAAAAATGCCACATCTTTTTTATCCATTCTTTGATTGATGGGCACTTGGGTTGTTTCCAAGATCTGGCTATTACAAATTGGGCTGCTATAAACATAGGTGCACAGATATCACTGTGGTATGATGTTTTCAATTCTTCTGGGAATATGCCCAGAAGTGGTATAGCTGGGTTGAATGGGATCTCCAATCCCAGCTTCTTGAGGAATCTC
>RJWM01046775.1:0-12164 GCA_004363535.1 Dasyprocta punctata
GCCGCAGCTCTGAGCAGGTGGGGTGGGGTGGCAGGGTGTTGAAGACTGGCAGGGCCGGACACCTCCCCTGGCAGGGCAGGCCTGGCAGGCTCAGGCGATGCTGGGGGCCATCGGAGGTTACCGTGGGAAGGGAAAGGCACAGGAAATTGTTGTAGAAATCTGGGCCTTTGGAACCAGAGCCCTCTGTGAACCCCAGATCTTAGGCTTATTAATTGTGTGACTCCAAGTACATTTCTCACCATCTTAGGTCCTATTTTCTCATTTGCAATGTGGGAAAAATAATAGTTCCCACAGGTGGTGTGAGTATGAAAGGGCATAATTTTAGTGGAATTCTTGATACAGGTTAGCTGGGATCATCTCACTGGCGTCTGGTGGTCACCAAGGCTCCGGAGCCCTCGGTCAGGTGCCGCCCGGGCCAGGGGCAGTGCTGGGCCAAGGCTGTGTTTTCTGTTCTCCATTGCTCTCACTTATGCCCCTGTGGTGTTAAGATGGGCAGGTGGGGTGTTATTTCATGATACAAACATTTCCACTTCCTGAAATATGAGTCTTATCACCGCTCACTCCCCACCCAACACTGCCAAGTGATGAACAGCTAAAAGTATGCGTTGGCCTCTGCTGTCAAAAGTTTTCCACTCCAAATAGAGAAGCAGCATAAATGGAAATGCAAGTTACACAGAAGTACAAGCAGCCTAAGTTAGCTCTACCATGAAATGCTAAGGTGGGTGGCAGTGACCATTCCTTGAGCAAACTCCAAGAAGAGAAAGAGCCAGGAGGAGGAAGAGACTCAATGCCTTAGGCCTGGCCGGTCCTTCCCCAGGGACTGGGGTGAGGCCCCTTGATGAGGAAGAGCAACAGGTGATCCTGACACCGCGTTGGCTACGGACCGGACACAGCCACCCAAGCTCGGCACACAGCTCTCCCTGGATCCGCACGGTATACAGCACACGGCTGGTTCTGTTCATTGTCGGATATCCTTACGTTTTCAGGGTACAGCGAAGTGAAGTAACTTCCCCCGGTCACACAGCCAGTGAGTGGAAGGACTCCGAAGGCGTCTGTAAACCACCATGCCGGGCTCCCTGTCTGAAGGAAGGAAAGCAGACGGCGCTGGTGCAGTGTAAACAGCAGTACGTGCTGGGGCAGATGCCCCCACACACACCGCAGGACATGGTGGAGGTCACTACTGTCACTCACGCAAGGGATCCACAGACTCTCTTCTGCGTGGTGATTCAGAAACCCAGGCCCTTCCTATTGTGGACCCCACAGCTCCCCAGGGCCCCAGAGTTGTCTCCTGCACCTTGCTGGGAGGGTCAATGGGTTTCTTAAGGTCACGCCTGGAAGCGGAGCCGCTCGTCCCCACTCCCAATCATTACTCAGTCACACAGCCATTCCCAGGTGCAAGGGAGGCTGGCAGGTGGGGTCCAGCTGGGCTCCGCTTGAACACGGACCCTGGTGACCAGCGATGCTCACAACCTCTGCTAAACAACGCAAGACTCCGACCTTTCATCCAGACCCTCAGCTCCAAGGCTGACCCCAGGTGGACAGCTGTGGGTCCAGTTCCAGAGAGAGACAGCAGCTTCGGTGCTGACTTCACAAGTGTCTGTGGGTCCCCACAGGGTCGCCTGTGCAGAGGGACACGGCATCTGAAGCAGAGAACCCTGGGCCGTGACTCGGTACACAAGAGCACCATACACGGAAGCTTTTCCTTCTGCCCCACGCAAGACCAAACTGACCGTGTGCAGCAAGGTGTTTGCCAGCAAGCCAGGAGCAGAGGCCCGGGGTTGGAGGTTGGCAAGCCCCTCCCAGCAGGGTTGACCCTGGGAGAGTTAGCTCAGACAGAAAGCAGGTGAGGAGGGGAAAGAATGGAACCACCTCCGCATAGTGCCGCACTCACCCAGGACGGCCCGCACATTGCTGCGTCCCAGCACAGCAGCCCGGAGAGGCGGGCAGGAGGAGAGAGGCTGAGGGGATTCGGCTACAGGGTCCTTGAACTCAGAAGACCCCAAACCACCCTGCTGCCCACGTCCTGGTGAAGTGCTCCACCATCCGCCACCTGCCCGAGTCAGATGCCTGTATCACCGAGTCTCCACTCGGCAGCCTGTGAGCTTGGTATCATCGCTCCCTGATGCCTTCCAGCCCTCATTGTGCCCGGGTGCTGACCCCACCCGCTCACCTGGGCTAGCAGCTGTGCAACCTGCCTCTCGTCTCCCCTCCTTCCAGCGTTCATCGGGGCCTCCGGCAGACGCCTTTGAGCCTTACGGAGAACGCACTACCAGGATTCTTCCCCTCCCTCTTCCTTACCAACTGAAGCCCAGTTTGTTTCAGAAAGCACCGTGCACCATGAATGCATCTCATCTCCCCGGCTTCTCTGGAACAGGAGGCAGCCAGAGGCAGGTGCCCCTGGGCACGGTCTATTTCCTTGAGTGGGAAAGGACAGAAAAGAGATGAATCGGTTTCCTTGGCTTTGTCAACTTCTAGTGGCCACCTGCGTTCTCAGTCGTGGCCTCTTCCACCACCTCAGAATGGACCCAGGCTTCCGAAGTTGCCTCTTGTGGATTTGTGGCTGAGCCTTGATCACTGATCTCCTGTATTCATTTCCTTTACTGATATTTTTCTGAGTGCTACAAACACTCTCTTCCAGTCTCTGCTTCCGTCACCACTCAGCTCCTCTCCTCCTCCTTCTTCTAAGGACCCGGCGAGTGCATCCAGCCACACTAGGATACATCAAAGCCTTCAAGATCATCTCTCCACCTCAAGATCCTTAACTTAATCCTATCTGCAAAGTCCCTTTTACCAAGCAAGATAACATAATCTCCAATTACTGGGTTTAAAACGAGGACATCTTTGAGGATTGTGATTCAGCCCAAGCAGTAGTAAATGGCTTTGCAGCTGATACTGCCGCCTGCTGTGTCCTAGGCATGGGACTTGGCACTGGAGACACTAAGTATCCCTAGCAAGACTCTGTCCTGCTGTGTATGCAACTATTTATTTGCTTCCTTGACTGTCGTGGGAAACTGTGAACATGGGAAGGCAGGAAACGTGTGACAGTCTCTTTTCTGCCATCCCAGTACCAACCCCGGAAGTCACTGGGTGTAGTGGTCAAATACGTTGATTAAGTGAAGCAAAACTCGGCTTGCCTCAGCTACCGAGTCCTCACACAGGAGCCTGAGTTTATCCTAGGTGTCATCAAAGGAGAGCAGAGACTATCGATGGGCAGACCCTCTGCCCCGACAGCCCCCAGAGACATCCCATGGGACTGATGCTGGATGAACATGAGACGGGGGAGAGTGCTGTGAAACAAGGAGGATGGCCATGTCCACACCTGCCAGCTCCTTAAAACCACACTCTGAGAAGTTCTGTAACAAAGAAACCCATTTAACTCAGCATTTTCCGGACTTACCAAGGTGCACATCACCCTTTCATGGACACAGTTCCCCGGAACGTCCTTTGGGAAGAAGAGCCTGACCCTTCCCTGGGCCGGCTCAGGAGCAAGGACAGCCCAGGGCCAGCAGTGGACTCTGCAGCTGGCCAAGGTAAGAGTGGGGTCACCGGTGCAGGAGCTACCGCTGTCAGGAGGCCCTTGGGCTACAGCTGGACTTTCCAGGCCAGACGACAACTGGTCCTGGCAGAGGGGGACATAGAAATGTTCCGTGCTCACCCCAAAGGCTGCCTGATCTGTTCCAAATGGCAAAGCACAGTCAAGGCACTCCGAGGAGAAGCAAAAAGTGGGACCACTGTGAGGCCCTTCTCTGGACTGTCCTTGGCTGGTAGACGCCAGCCATGCCCTGGTCCCCACCTGCCTGCCATTTCTGGTCACCTCCAGCCGGGCAGCAGTGGGACAGTGAGCGTCTCATCTCCTCCACAAGGTCCTCCGCTGGCTCACAGGAAGCCACTTGATGCTCGGGCTTCTCTGCATGTGGCTCCATTCTCCCTAAGACAGTTCCTGCCTCTGTGTCCACCTAGAAGCCAGGGCTGAGCAGGCTCCGGGAAGCCCCGGCTGGGCCCTGACCCTCTCCTGCCCTCCTGCACCAGACCCTGGTGTCTACTCCATGACGTCTGTCTGTGCGGTGGTCAAGCTCGGCGTGAGGCTGCAGCCCCTCCTCTGTGGTTCCCAGGTGAGGTCCGTAGAGTGGTGGGGTTTGTTAGGGTGGCCAGGGGGTGCTGACACAGCCCGGGGGCAGCTCTGGCCTTCTATGCATCAGGTTCCGCAAATGCAAGTTCCCCTCAGGGGAAGACTCCTTTCGTATTCCGTACAAACGCTTCTTTTACAAATTTGAACCACAACCACTTTGTCCCGGTCTTTAGATTAAAAACAGGGGAAACTGAGGACCAGAGAAGGAAAGTGAGTGCCCAAGGATGCAGAGAAAAGTAAAGGCATATTTAGAGAAGACGCCTCGGCCCCCAATAAAACACTGTGTCCCTCTCAGCAGGCAGCTCCCAGAGTGGGCGGCACCAAACCTGGGTAAAGCATTTGAGGCAAAATCTTTGAGAGACATGCTTGTGTGCCAAATTCCCCAAAATTACACATCACCGAGGAGGGATTTGTCTCTGTGGGACATCAAAGTGGTAGAAAACAGGTTTTTAAAAATAAAATTGGGCAGGGTGTGGTGGCGCATGCCCGTAATCCCAGCACTAGGGAGGCTGAGGCAGGAGGATTGTTACAAGATCGAGACCGGCCTGGGCTACAAAGTGAGACCCTATCTCAAAAAGACAAAAAGAAAAAGAAAAAAGAAAATTGGATTATAATAAGGAGCATATTCTTAAAGGAACTCTGAAGGGGCTTACCTCAGTAAATGAACCCCTCTTACTCTTCCTCTCTGAAGGTCCCACTGACCATCAAATGTGTTTTCACCAGGGGTCTCCTCCATCCCTCAGCCCCTCAAGCCCATCCATTCTCCCTTCTCACCAATTTCCTCTCCTTTTTCTAGCAGTTCCTCTAAACTAAGGAAAGAAACTGATTCTCAGCACTGGAAGGGCACAGGACAACCCTATGCATAAAGATGCCCCACCACTCAGGCATGACCCACCCCACAGAAAGCAGGCACCAGTCCCGCTACTTTTTAACCCCACTCCTCTTTCTCCCCATCATCCCCAGGGCAAGCAAATCAGTTGAAGGGCTTTGCTTTACTTTTCAGAGTACACAGTAAAGAGAATATGAACCTGTGTGAAGTTTAAAATCCACAAATCCTCAGTTCACCAGTTTAAGGGTTTGTGTCAGAAAAGCTGCATGAAGTTAGACAGGATTCGGGGCTCCCTTGGGTTCAGGACAGCATCTCCCTGCCACTCTGTTCCTTCCCTACATTAAATGAAGCACTGATTAAGTTTTCACCCCCAGGGAAGTATCTGCTCTGTGACACCCGGTGCACCAGCCATCCTCAAAAAATGAGGATCTGAAGTTCCAGATAGGGAGGTTCAGTGTCACGCAGCAAGTGAGGGCTAAAGTCTAAACTCAGACCCTGGGTTCAGACTCTGGTGCTCAAATTTTCTCCACTGGGCCCTTAGCCTATAGCACATGTAATACTAAAAACACTCTCTGCCATTTACCAAAGCCTTGCTATGTGCTGGGCGTGGTGCAGAGCTGCCGTCTCTGCAAGGGTGTTAAGCACATTTCAGCAAGGAACAGGAGTGGCTTTAGGACTGTTCAGTCTCTCTCTGTGCTACATCAGAGACAAGAGAAAAAGAATAACCAGTCCCCGAAACTCATAATTGAATGGGGCAAGATCCGTGGACCCAGATAACTCAATGAGTGGTCATCTGCACAGCCCAACCCCCTGCCTTTGGGGGAGAGATGAGATCTCCTTAATTCTTCAGATGTTTCTCAGTATTGTCACCTCCCGTGCTCTTGCCAGGTCACAGAAATAAATGACAATGTCACACTTCTATCACCTGTCTGAGCGCCGAGCGTAGGCTGCACGGTAGTTACTATCAGCTGCCCACGCCAGTCGATGTGCAGACACTTTAGGAGTGCTCCGAATTCAGCCTCTTTCCTGTCACCCACAGAAGTGGCCTGTGAAACCACGCAGGGGTCACATGACAAACCCACAGATCTGCCCACCGAGTGAAGGAGCCTCAAGTTCCCAACACCCAGCATTTCATCTTGAACCTGAGCCTGCCCTGGAATTGCTCAAGTGCCGGCTCTTTTAGAGAGCTGGTTTCCAAGTTGCAGTCCGTGAGCTCAGAGTGAGGCGTGAACCCCCCCGCACCCTGCTCCATCTAAGAGGTTGCTTTCAGGAACCAAAGATCCCCAAGACTGAAGTGCCGTCTGTGTCTTGTAAACCAGTATCTACTTAGTCGCCCATTGCCTGAGGGGAGAGACATCACCTGTGAGTGGACTCCAGAAGAATTGGTTTCCCAGTCGGTGATAAATATCATCAGTTTCCAAACCGGGCATGTCGGGCCATTTGACTCACCCTCTGCAGATCTAAGACCAAAAAGAAAGGCAGTGTTGTGCTGCAGAAGAATGGTGGGGAACCCGAGACCCCAGGTCCTGTCCTCCACCCCTGCCTACGACCATCACTACCAAGGATGCCAGCGCTGTTCACAGCCCGGCTCCATCCCAGGGTGCGCGCACCCAGTGTGTTCACCGTAGGTGCTCATGGGAGCCGGCCCGGAGGGAGGGGACTAACACATCCCCACCCACTTGAACCCCTGGTGGTGTGTGCAGGATCGTCCCATCGGGCGACTCGTACCACAGGTGGTAGAGGTGGTGCAGCCATGCGTGGGGAAGTCCTATACACAGCACCATGGGGTCACGCTGCCCCATTGTGAACATGTGAAACAGAGCTGGGACACAACCAAGGAAAACTGAAGAGTGAGTCAGAGGAGCGAGGAGGAGCAGCAGCAGCAGCATCCTCATGCAATCCTGCTGCAGAAGGCTCTAGAACTTTGCCCCCTCCGCTGTCCTTTTGCCATTCCTGGAGTTCCTAGGGGGTCTCAAGTGTGCACAGGAACAAATCCTCCAAGCTCTTCCCTTGTGCTCCGTCCTGACCTGATGTCCCTACAGCCACCTCTAGACCCCCGTCCCTGTCACCAACTGCCATGTATCAGAAACAACTCCTTCCTCTTTACCCTTAGCTCTTGTTTCTCACAGACCAGAGAACACGTGACACCTACACGCAAGACACAGTCTGTCCACCCCGCTACAGCCATCTCATGCCTCTGCTCTAAGCAAATCCTAACCCAGAAGGTTCTGTGGTTTCCCTCATAACCCACCCTCTGTCCGCCCATGTTCACCGGCATAGTGTTTCTATTATTTCCTCTAATCACCATAGCAACCGCACACAATAGATTATGTAAGCCTCCCCTCCTATTCTTGGGACCAGATCAAGGGGACTCAACTGCAACCCTCCAAGTCCAGCCCCCCACTTGTAAGATCTCAAGGCTTCCTGAGAGTTCTCTTTTCCGAAAGGACCGCCTCTCGTGGGCTCGAGAGTTTCACCCTCCTCCAGCTGCCAGGCGTCTACCACCCTCGAGCCCAGGTCAGAGAACCAATTTCCTGAGCAAAGGAGTGACAGAAAGGACACTTGCATATCACTCTCCCTCCAGAGCTATCTTTGTTCCTGCTTCCTGTGTCCACCATGGCCATCAAAGTCACTGCCATGCCACAGAGTTGGCCTTCAAGAAATCATGATCGAAGTGGCCAGAATTCTTAGGGTTGCAAGTGACAGACGCCCAAGTTGAGGTGCAAAAGCACAGGGAGTGCATGGTCACCTAGCTGCGGCAATCCAAGGCAGTGTGGACTCGGGACCCTCGGGGTCTCTCTCCCTCTCCGGCACTCTTCTGCTCACCTTTGCTAGCCGTGTTCCCAGACTCCTTCTTATAGTAGATGGACTGGCCATGGGACCCTCAGCTCCAAATCAATAACTGTGCATAACAGGAAGAGGGAGAATACAGACACTTGGTATCCTTGGGGACTGATTCCAAGATCCTGCGTGGATACTAAAATCTGTAGCTACTCGAGCCCTTCATGTAAAATGCTATAGGATTTGTATATACTTCTGCTTATCCTCCTGTGTACTTTAAATCATTTCTGTAGTTATGATACCTAATACAATGTAAATGCCATGCAAATCAGTGCTAGATTGGATTGTTTAAAGAACAATGACAAGGAAAAAGTCTGTACATGTTCAGTACAGACGGAATTTTTTCCAAATGCTTCTTATCTGTTGTTGAATTCACAGATGCACAGGGCCAACTGTATGAGCTTTTCCACTCACGAGCCACAGGGTAAAACTCCCGGCAAGGTCTCTGGTTGGCTCCATTTGTGCAACATGCTGTTCCTTCAACCCATCACTGTCATCTGAGGGACACTAATTTTAGCTCACAGCCATGCTTGGGGACAGGACAGTGTTGGTTTCAAGGAAACTAAATGGATAGTTTCCACAAAGGGAAAAAAGAGTGTTTCACCAAAATAAGGGAAAGAATTGTCAGGAATCAAAAGCAGCATGCTCCAAAACAGACTTCATGCTAGGCTCTTATATTTCTCTTAGCACCTTGAGGTTTGCTCCAAAACTGGATGAAAGGGGATCTGCAGGGTCATCAGTGGACCTTGGCATTAAGAGCCAGACCCGGCAGGTTACGCCAAGATGGGAGGTACAGCTGTATGTTCCAAGTCAAACTGGTCTCGGACCAGTACCCCTCTCTACCTGGGTATCTGATCTTCTGTCATGAGCACGTTGGCCAGGAACAGTGTCCTTAGCTCCTGGCCTCTGACTGTGCCAAACGTTCACAACTGCCATCTGGTCTACTTCTGCATGGACTACTAGGGATGTAATTTCATGATTCCCTGCCTGAATAAGCCTGTATGTGAGTATTTTAGCAACTTAAAGACAACGCCAATATTCTCACAATCTTCTTATAAAATAAAAAGTCTGGTCATCTACATTAAAAAACATTAATCATCCTTAGAACCAAGAAAACTGGCCTCCTTTTCAAAGAAATGTAAGCATACACACACACGCATACTCCATAGACCTGTAGGACTTCTCTAAGTTGGTCATCACACACTGAACAAGATACCATCAAATCTCTTTTATCTCTAAAAGCCTATGACTTTATGATTCTTTCCATTAGAAAAGGTTTTATATTCCTTTCCTCACTCATATATTCATGGGAAAACAGATTTGATCACGGGCGATTGATGAACATATCGGTCTACTCAATGCCAGTTTTATGGAATTAAAAGTCCATTGCCTCCATACCCACTAGAGTAGCTGTAACTAAAAAGACAGATCATACCAACCTTTGAGGGGACTGAAACCCACATATACCATTGATGGGAATGCCAAGTACTATAGCCATTTGGGAAAAATAATCTGGCAATCCCTCAAAACGCCAAACCCAGAATTACTGTGCCACCCTGAAACTCGGCACATGTGCACAGAAACTTGGACAGAACGGTTCAGAGCAGCATTATCCAGGACAGCCACACGCCCTTCCACGGACGAGTGGATAAATAACGTGGCAGTCCCAGCAACTGAATATCATCGTGCCATGGAAAGAAAGGAAGCCCTGATGCACACTACAGCATATTCTCAGTGTTTCCTTTGAAAACATTGTGTTAAGGGAAAGTAATCAGACACAGAAGGTCACTTACATGAATTGCTCAGAATAGGAAAATCTACAAGGAGCAGATTAATGGTTTCTAGGGGTTTATGAGAAGGGGAAGTCACGCTAATGCCGCGTGGGGGATGGACGGGGTCATGACGAACGTGTTCTAACATGTTTTGTGTTGATGACTGCACAAAACATCTGTCTGTGAGTGTAATAAAAACCGTTCATCTTTACACTTTCAAGGGTGATTGTGTGCCATGCGAATCACAGCTGGAAAACACTGTATTAAAGAAAGGCACGGTGCCCAAGATGAGGTTGGCAAACAAATTAATATTACCAGTTACAGTTAATCATTCAGAGGGCACGTGTTGCCTTTCCTGCAAAATGTCCATCTTCTCACCCGGTAAAGTAACTGCTACGTTATTGCCCCCAGACGAACCAAGTGCACGGGCATCTCCATTTGTGTATTTCCCGCAATGCGGCCTCCCTTAACAGCCCTCCTCCCTACCCCAGGGAGGGAACACAGGGCCAGGCTAAGTCAATTAGCACACTGCTCCCTTGGCAGTGGTGACTGGATCAGAGATCAGCACGTGAGAGCCTTGCTGATGGTGATTGGCTGCAACATAGACACCACTGGAACTGGACCAATCAGAATTAATAAGACCCAACCCTAGAGCTGGGCTCCTAGGGTCTCTAGCAGGTTTCTCTAATGGCTATGAATCTGATAGATATGTAGTGGGAACTGTTAACAGCTCCTCACAGGAAGGCACCACCTGAGAATGAAGGAAATATAGAATTAAGTAGAGCTGAGAGAAAGGGAGAAGCTCAGTTCTGGCTATGTATCAACTAGGTCTTGTTCCTGCCATGCTGGACAGCTAGATCTTTCCTCTGAACTGTCCTGTTACAGAAACTCTCCAGTTCCCTTTTCTACATAAATCAAAATGGGCTGGATTTTCTGTCTCGTAGCCAAGAAAAAAAAAAAATCTGATGTGAAAGAAATACAGAACGGCTTTTCAGAGCATTGGCTTGAGAAACGTGAGGATACATTTGCTGTTTATTGGAAGAGCGCTCAGCTGACCATGATGACCATAAACATCTACCCTTGATACCAGTCCAGCATTGGGATGGGAAATGTTGGCACTTATGCCACAGAATTGAGGAAATAAGTCCAAGTCATTGTGGCATTCTATGTCCTGCCTCTGTACCACAGACTATTGATAATTGATCATAACCCTTTCTCTGTTCCCACAAGAGAGAACAGGGTTAGAAATATATCCAACTCTCATTTCCCAGAAAGGTTCAGTTGACCAATTTTTTTTCCCCTGGAGATCAGGGAAGCCAGTATGGCGCGATTCCATCTCATTTGCAAAGGAGCAGGACTGGGGAACACTGGTCAGCGTTCAGAGGGCCAGTCCAGTCTTGAGCCAGAATCAGGAGGCCCGCGTGGGCTGCCATGAGCCAGTCATCTTTCTGAAGGGAATTTAGTTGCACTCTGACAATGAGTTCCCTCAATACAAGGGTGAGTATTAGTAACACATATGAATGTACTCCCCTTAGGAGAAGATTTACATTAACTTGAATACCTGAAGCAGTCACAATATTGCAAACCCCAAAGTCTCCCAATGAACAATCGAGGTTTATAGGCAGCTTGGGAAATAAAGCACTTCAGAGGCCTTTTTCGAGGATGAAGTCTTTGGGTCTATTCAGCTTTCAATTTGGGATTTGACTTACCTTGGGGGTTTGAGGTATTTCAGCCAAATTTGTCCAAACACCGACCCCTGGCCTCTTCACTACTGGTATCTCTTGCCTACCCCGGTTTCTACAATAAATCAGGAAGCCAAAAATTATCTGTTCCCCTGGAGAAGAAACCTCTAAAGTTAGAAGGTCTGTTCCCTGGCATTCAGGCTAACCCTAGATTATTAGTCTTAAGGATATCAAATTGAAACAATAAAAAGAAGACTAACTAATGGAACTGAATGACCCAGGGATGGTAGAACCTCTGGGCTAAGCTGACTTTAGCACTCATATTTTGAGATCAGGACTTGGTCAGTTTTTGTTCAGTTTTTAAGCTTGCTAATCTAATTTCTTTGACCTTGCCACCATGCTCTAGTAACTGCTCCCCTTGTGGTGTCAAAATAACTGAAAACAGCACTGGGAGATGTATGACTCTTCACACCCAGCAGAAGCAGAATCTGCGTCCCGTATTTCTAGAAAACTTTCTAAGGCTCCATTCGATTGCACCGGCTTGGATCCTGTGCCCATTTCTGGACTGGGCACTAAGGCAGTGGCGAGTCCACCATGCTGATTGGCCCAAACCAGATCCACCCTTGGAACCTGGGAGAATCTGTTTCATCCAGAGCGCATGACTGGGGGACTTGGGGTACAGTAAGCAAAGGAAGTGGGAGTTGGTGGGTGCCCCATTTTACACATGAGGCAAATCTCCTGTGGAAAGCAGCCAGGTTACACCATTCTCTCAGAATCACTCAGTGAGTCAGGCGGAAGGAAGAGAAACCAGACCTCAGCCACTGTCCAGAAGAGCCTTGTTCTCTCTACAACACAGTAAACTTTCCCCTGACCCAAACAGAACAGAGGTCATCCTGTCTTTTTCCACTTCT
>RJWM01046776.1:0-12188 GCA_004363535.1 Dasyprocta punctata
CTAGGGGTTTATCAATTTTATTTACTCTTTCAAAGAACCAACTCTTCGATTCATTGATTCTTTGTATTGTTTTCTTAGTTTCAATTGCATTAATTTCTGCTCTAATCTTAATAATTTCCTCCCTTCTTTGGGCTTTGGACTTGACTTGCTCTTCTTTTTCTAGAAGTTTGAGGTGCAGCATTAGGTTGTTTTTGTGTGTTCTTTCAATTTTTGTGATATGAGAGTTTAGTGCTATAAATTTCCCTCTGAGGACTGCTTTCATTGTGTCCCACAGGTTCCAGTAATTTGTATTTGCATTTTCATTCAATTGTAGATAGTTTAATTTCTTCTTTAACTTCTTCTGTGACCCATTGTTTGTTTAGGAGGGTATTATTTAATTTCCATGTGTTTATACGGTTATTGTAGGTTTTTTTGTCATTCATTTCCAATTTTACTGCGCTGTGGTCAGATAATATGCATGGAATTATTTCAGTTCGTTTGCATTTACTTAAGCTTGTTTTGTGGACCAGTATATGATCTGTTTTAGAGAATGAGCCATGTGCAGCTGAGAAGAATGTGTATTCTGATGTTGATGGGTGGAATACTCGGTACACATCTACTTGGTCCATTTATTCATAAGTTTGATTCAGTTCTGTTATTTCTTTGCTGATTTTCTGTTTGGTTGATCTGTCTCTCTGTGATAGTGGGGCTTTAAGGTCCCATGTTATAACTGTATTATTGCTTATTTGGTTTTTCATGTGTATTAAGAACTGTCTTACATAGTTAGGTGCTCCCATATTCGGTGCATATATGTATAGTTATGATTGCAATCTCCTCCTCTTGAAATTTTCCCTTAACAAGTATGTAGTGACCTTCCTTATATCTTTTGATCATTTTCAGTTTGAAGTTCACATTGTCTGCAAACAAAATAGCTACCCTGTTTTTTTCTGGGTTTCTATTGCATGGAGTATTGTTTTTCATCCTTTGATTTTTAGTTTGTGAGTTTCCTTTTGAGTTAAATGTGTTTCTTGTACACAGCATATTGTTGGAGTTTGTTTCTTAACCTACTCTGCCAGTCTGTCTCTTTTTATTGGTGTGTTCAGACCATTTACATTGATTGATATAACTGATATGTACTGACTCATCCCTGTCATGATATCTTTCTGTTGTTGGTTTTCTACATTTTCTGCTTAATTGCTTGCCCTGCTTAGTGGTTTCCTTTTGTTGTTGTTTTTTAATTGTAGCTATATTTGTCTCTTTCTAGAGGGTCTTTCAGTACTCTTTGTAGTGTTGGTTTGGTGGCCATAAATTTCTTCCATTGTTCTTTGTCATGGAAGTATCTTATTTCTCCATCAGTTTTTAAGGATAGTTTTGCAGGGTACATCAATCTGGGTTGAAAGTGGTTTTCTTTCAGGATTTGAAATACTTCACTCCAAGTTCTTCTTGACTTCAAGGTTTGTGTTGAGAAGTCTGCCGTGATTCTGATAGGCTTTCCTTCATAGGTAATCTGTTTCTTTTCTCTGACAGCTTTTAGTATTTTGTTCTTGTGCTGTATTTCTGATGCCCTAATTATTGTATGTCTGAGTGAAGATTTATTTTGTTTACAGTTAATTGGGGTTTTGTATGCCTCACTTTCCTGTATATTAGATTGTCTTCACATGGTTGGAAAATTTTCTGCTATTATTTCTGCGAATAGTCTTTGCAGGTCATTAGTTGGTTGATCTGTCTCTCTGTGATAGTGGGGCTTTAAGGTCCCATGTTATAACTGTATTATTGCTTATTTGCATTAGTATTGACCCCTGCTTTTTCATTTATGCCTATTCATCTTATGTTATTTCTCTTGGCATCGTCTTGCAGCTGTTGAATTGTTGTTTCTTGTTCCTTATTAATTTTAAGAGATCTTTTCTTTCATGATCATAAACTCCCATGCTGTCTTCAAGGTCTGAGATTGTATCTTTATCATCATTCAAGTGCTTTTTCAACGTTTCCATGGAATTTTTCATTTCCTGAATTTCCCTTTGAATCTGTTTCATGAATTCTATTTGCATCTTATATTGTTCTTTCAAAGTTTCCATCATTTTCTTATGTTCTTCTGTTTTTTTATCTTGATCTTCTTTAGATACACACAACATTTCTTTCATAATGATGGTCATTTCATTTTTTAACTGTAAGATTATTTCTATTGCTTCTTGAAGTTTTTCTTTTTCTGCATTCACTATCATTTCACAAAGTTCAGTTGTGTTATTCCCAGTGTCTTCCATTTCAGTGTCTCTTGGGTTTTTTCTCAGTGGGCTGGGGGATTGAGACTCCCTCTTGCTTTTTTGTTGTGTCATTTTCTTCTGGGACCTGTGTGGCTGGGCAGGCAGCCTCCTGGTGAATTGCACTGAAACACTGTGTTGGGTAGAGCTTCAATCCTCCAATATCCCTGTGGCTAGCCATGGCACACCCCCAGAGTATGGTGCTGGACCTTTGTGTTCTGTGGTTTGTGAGGTGTGCAGTGTGTTCCCCTGTTGTACCTTGTTGGATTGCTCTGGCGTGCTGGGCTGGACAAAGTTTGTAACCTACCTGTAGCTTCCAGGGTCACACCCCTGGAGCTTGTTGCCAGTGCCTAGAACCTGGCTGTGTAGCATTCAGAACCCCCGTGACCCAGGTGTCTAGCAGAGATGCAGTCCTGAGTTGTGTCACTGGACCTTTAGCCTGGCTGGGTGGAGTTTGGAATCTCCAGGTTCTAGGTGGCTAGGCAGAGCACACCATGGAGTATTGCACCACTTGGACCTTGAGTCTGGCTGTGAGGAGTTCAGAGCATCTGGAGCACTGGGCAATCCTGGGCAAGTCCCAGGCATATAGTGCAGTGGACTTGCTCCTGGTTGGGTGGGGTCGCAACCTTGTAGGACCTGCTGTACCAGCCATACTCCTGAATAATGGAGCTTGTGCCTTGTGCTCTGATGGGCAGAGTGCAAGTTTTCTAAGTCCCTGCAGCTATGCTGGCAAGTGCCTGATGAACAGCTCTGGGGCTCTGGACTAAGCTGGGCTCAGTACCTCTGTGACCTGCGAGGCTGGCCAGGCATTCCCCTGGTGGGTTCCACTGAGGTGTGGCACTGGGTAGAGCCGGATCCTCTGTGCAGCTAGTGAGGATGCACTCCTGGAGTGTGCTGCTGGAGCCTCTGCCTTACTGGATGGGGGCTGAGACCTCCAGGACCCGGGCAGCTAGGTGGAGTGCACCCCAGAGTGTGGTGCTACCCAGACCTTGAGTCTGGCTGTGAGGAGTTCAGAGCCTCTCTCTATATCGTTTCTGTTAATATTTTTATTGTTTTTTTCTCAATTGAGTTTAATTGAATGTTTTTTCTAGCTTCTTGAGATGGAAGTTTAGTGTGATTTTTGATCTCTAATCTAATATATTCACTTAAAACCATATATCTCTCTATGGTAAGAAATTTAAATCCCACAGGTTTGATGATGCATATCTTTATTATAGTTCAATTGAGCATATTTTAAAAATTTCTGTTGTGATTTCCTGTTAGTAGTATAGATTTTCTTTGGTCTTTTTTTGAGACAGGGTTTCACTATACAGTTCAGGCTGGCCTTGAACTCACTTTATAGCCCAAACCAGATTTGAACTTACAGTGACCCTCCTGCCTCAGCCTCCCAAGTGCTGGGATTACAGGCATGTGCCACCATGCCTGGGCCTTATATGGATTATTCAGAAGTGTGTTGTTTTATGTTTAATTAGCTTTCTGTAATTTATTCATAGTTTAAGTCTATTCTGGTTAGAGAACAGACTTTGTATGATTTCAAATTTGCTGTAACTTGCCTTATAGATTGGTCCTTGGATTATTTTGTAAATATTCCATAGGCAATCTAAAGGAATGTTTATTTTACAGCTACTGGACATAGTATTTTATAATTGCCAGTTAGGTCAAGTTGATCTGTAGTTTGTTAAAGTCTTCAATACCTTTACTGATTGCTAGCTTCTTTCAGTTACTGATCAGGGTGTGCTAAATTTTCCAACTGTGATTAGTCTGTTTCTCTTTTAAGTTGTCTTAGAAGTTTAAAGTTTTCTTAAGAATGCTAAAGATAGTTTTGCTGTGTATATTTTGTGGCTATGTTATTAGATATATATTTTGGATTGATAGGTCTTATTGAAATTATTTTCTTCATCCATAAAAGCACCGTAGCCTTAAAGTCTACTGTGTCTGATAATAATATTGCCATACTAGCTTTGGTTTGCCTTATGTCTGATAAATCTGTCTCTATTCTTTTTTATATGGAAAAAATATAAAATACAGTGTCATAAAATAGAAGAATAACAGTAATTAGCACATTATATATTATCATCTTCAAAGTACTCAGAGTACAATATATGGGCATGAAAAATTCTCTAATCAATCTTAGCACAAACTTTCCTTTTCAATGAACTAAGAGACACTAATAGTATATCTAACTTGCATTTTTTCCCTTTTCCCTTTCCCCCATTCCAGCTCATTTTTCATTTTAAATAATTTCTTCCCATTTCACAATATTTATTATACATTTTAGAACTTATTTACTCTTTCAGTTTCTCGTACCAGGGAGACAATACAATGTTCCCACATGTGAGTCTGATTTATTTCACTTGTGAGTATGGTCTCAAATTACATACATTTACCCAAAAATTTTCAAGTTTATCCTTCTTTATAGTTGAACAGTACTCCATTGTATAAAAATATGGCATCTGTTTTATCCATTCCTTATCTGGGTTATTTCCAAGATTTAGCTATTACAAACTGTGCTGCTATAAACATAGTTGCACATATATCACTGTGGCATGACTAATTCTTCTGGGAAGATACCCAGAAGGGAAATAGCTGGGTCCCATGAACCTCTAATCCTAACTTTTTGAGGAATCATCATACTGATTTCTACAGTGGTTACACTAGTCTGTGCTTACACCAGCAGTGGTGAAGTGTTCTTTTTTCCCCACAGTCTCTCTAGCATTTCTTATTCATTAATTTCTTGATGATAGCCATTCTTTCTGGAATGAGATGGAATCTCAGTGTTGTATTGAGTTGCATCATTCGAATGACCGATGATATTGAAATTTTTTTTCATATATTTGACATTTTAATTTCTTCCTCAGAGAATTGTGTGTTCATCCTAGATGCCCAGTTTTTGAATGAGTCTTCAGATTTGGGGGGTCTGATTTTTTTCAATTCTTTTATTGTTCTAGATAGAAGTCTTTTATCTGAGGTAAAATTGGCTAAATTTTTTTCCTACTTTGTGGATTTTCTTTGCACTCTGTTGGTGATTCCTTTTGCTATGAAAAGGCTTTTTCATAAGATAAAATCCTAGTTGTTGATTCTTTGAACTATTTGCCAAGCAGTTTGGGTTTTGTTCATGAATTCTCTATCTATCCTATGTCTCCAAGATTTTTATCTGCTTTCTCTTCCAGTAGATTTAGTGTTTTTGTTTTGATATTTAAATCTTTGATCCATTTTGACTTTAGTTTAGTGCATGGTTATGGATCTAGCTTTAGTCTTCAACATGTAGAGAGCCAGCTTTTGCATCACCATTTATTAAAGAGGCTGTCTTCTTCCAGTGAACGTGTTTCATCCCTTTGTCAAAGATAAGGTGACTGAGTGTATTTGTAGTTGTGTCTACATCTTCTAAGCTAATCTTCAGGTCTGTTTCTTTTCCAGTACCATGCTGATTTTATGACAGAAGCTTTATAGTATAATTTCAAGTCAGGGATTGTGATGCCTCCTGCCTTTCCTTTGTTGCCCAGGATTGCTTTTACTTTTCTAGTTTTCCTCTGTTTCCAAATGAATTTAAGGAATGTTTTCTCTAGTTTTGTGAGCTATGCTAATGGTATTTTATTCAGGATTGCATTAAGTCTGTTTAACAATTTTGGGTGCATGGCCATTTTCCCTATGTTGGTTCTTTCTATCCACAAGCAAGGGATATCTATTCATTTTCTGTTATCCTCTTCAATCTCTTTTTTACAGAGTACTGTAATTTTCAATATGTAGATACTTTCTTTGTTAGATTGACTTCTCTTATGGTTGATACCTCATGTCAATTTGAGAAGTTTGAAAGTTAAGAGACTCAGCAGGGAGCCAGGGTTTTTACTTTGTAAGTATCCTGTACCTGTGCAAGAGGAGGGCAAGGAGTTGGTGTGAGTTCTAGTCTTGCCCTAGTGGGTGGGAGGTAGCCTGCATACACTATAAGGGAGGGAAAGAGGCTTGCTATTCCTCTTTTTGCTCTAGTTGCTTTTGCTGTCTTCTGCTGCTTTGAAGTGTTGCCCCAGTGCTATGCCACTCTGCCTTGGAGCCAGTCAGATTACGGACTGAAACCTCCACAAACAGTGAGCTAAATAAACCTTTCTTGCCTTCATTTTGGGTTTTGGGTATTTTGTCTCAGCAATGAGAGAAAATTAACCAAGACAGAATTTGGTACCAGAGGAGTAGGGTTTGTTGCTGTGACTGTACCTGACCGTGTGGTTCAAGAGCCTTTGGGAATGGCTTGTGGGAAGACTTTGGAAAGGTTTGGAGATGTCACCTGAAAGAGTAGCCCTGGAACAGCTTAGGTTGCTCTGCATGGGAGATTCTGGTCAGAGCTCAGAACCAGAAAACCAGTGAAGATTAGGCTTAGGAGGTTTCTGCTAGGAAGGACTGCATTGGGTGCTGGACTCCAGATGATGTATATTATGGCTTGGCAAAAACTTTGTCTGCGTTTTGCTTATGTTCAAAGACTTTGCCTGAGACTAAGACTAAGGGTGGTGAACTAATTAATCTTGCAGAAGAAATTTCAAGGTAGTCAAATGCTGAAGCTGTAGCATGACTATTACTGGGGGTTTTAACCAGATTTATGTTGCAAATCAAAAGCAAAGTGCCCAGCAGGATGATTTAAAACATTGTGAACTTGGCCAGAAAGGAAACTCCTATAAAGTTGTGGACAGTAAAGATAGAGCTGAGGAAATCTCAAATGTTGAGATGAGTGAACGGGAGAATAGAAAAGGTGGCCTGAAGGCTTTACAAAAAGCAGCAAGTCTTGAACCTTTGCAACCTCGAATATGCAAAAGCGAAAGATTTTGCTTTGAGGAGAAAGCTGCAGAGTGCCATGTTCCAGAAGGGCAGTAGCATAGAAAATTTGTTCCTTAGAATTGGATTCAGAATGCCCAGCAATCCAGGCACTGGACCCCTACAGGCAAGAGAGTGGAAAGCCGAACTACTGCTCCAGCTGGCAGCAGACCTTGGCATTATCTACAGGGTGCTGGTTTTAGGTGCACAGAGAATACAAGAGTTCTGAGGTTAAAAAGTCTTCCATCACAATTTCAGAAGACCTGAAAAGTCAGGCAGTGTGCCCCTGAGAGGGCAGTGTGTGAGGTTGTGAGTGTGAAACCAAGGTGTAGTGGAGACCCCAGAAGTTTGGAAAATCCAGGAATGTGTATCATCTAAGGAAAGCTGCAAGGAGAGAGAAAAGTGGGTCTAAACCAGAAGTTGTGGGAGCTACATCCACCAGAAGTGCTGTAGGTGTGGCACTACACAAGCCCTTTGGAGCTCACGATTTGCCACAGTTTCCTTCAGATGCTGGATGTGGAACTCCAGGACTTACCATTTGCCCTGCTGGATTTTGGAATTGCTTTTGTCCCTGTACTTTGTATCCTCCTGTTTGTAACTTTTGAAATGGGAATGTTTATCTTGTGCCATTGCATGTTGGAAGTGTTTCATTTTATTTGTACAGGGACGTGTAGCTAAGGTTTGCCTTACATCTTGGAGAAGATTTGGAATTTGGACTTTTCAGCAATGCTGAAACTATTAGGACTTTGGCAACTTTTTCAGATGGACTAAATACCTTTTGCATAAAGTGATGTGTATGAGTCTTTGGGGGTACAGGGGCAAAATGTTATGCTTCTAATATAATATAATGTGGTTAGACTTAATACTTGTTCTTAAGGATTGTTAAACCTGTGTTATAATATTCAAGTTGGGAAATGATAAAAATGGGCATGCCTTTTTGTATGCAGAGACCTCTTTAAAGAAATGTGTCTGCTTACCAAGTTGACAAGGGGTGAATTGTTATGGTTGATACATCGTGTTAACTCGAGAAGTTTAAAAGTTTAATTAAGAGACTCAGCAGGGAGTCAGGATTCTTACTTTGTAAATATCCTTGACCTGTGCAAGAGGAGGGCACAGAGGTGGCGTGAGTGCTATACTCGCCCTGGGGTGGGTAGCCTGCATACACTATAAGGAAGGAAAAGAGGCTTGCTAGCACTCCTTTTGCTCTGGTTGCTTTTGCTGTCTTCTTCTGCCTTGAAGTGTTGCCAAGTGCCATGCCAACCTGCCTTGGAACCAGATGATTATGGACTGAAAGTTCCACAAACAGTACGCTAAATAAACTTTCCTTCTTTCATTTTGGGTGTCAAGTATTTTGTCCCAACAATGAGAGAAAAGTAATCAAGACAATTCCTAAATATTTCAATTTCTGGGATTCTATTGTGAATGTTGTGGGTTACCTAATGTATCTCTCAGTGAATTTATTGTTTGTGTACAGGAGTGCTATTGATTTTTGAGTGTTTATTTTGTGTCTGTCTATGCTACTGGATTTGGTTATTAAATCTAGAAGACTTTTGATGGAGTTTAAAGATTTTTGGTGGGTATTTTATGTAGAGTATCATGTCATCTGCAAATAATGATAATTTAAATTCTTCATTTCTTAGCTTTATTTCTTTTTATCTCTCACTTGTCTAGTGTTTCCAGAACTATATGGAACAATAGTGGTGATAATGGACATCCTTGTCTTGTTCTTGATTTTGGAGTGAAAGCTTTCAGTTTTTGTCCATTTAGTATGATGTTGGCAGTTGGTTTGTCATAATTTGCTTTTAACAGGTTGAGGTAGAGACCATCGATTCTGATTTTCTGTAGGATGTTTATCATGAATGAATGTAGGACTTTATCAAAAGCTTTTTCTGCATCTGAGATAATCATGTGCTTTTTTTTCCCTTTGGCTCTGTTGATATGGTGTATTACATTTATTGATTTGCATATATAGAACCATCTCTGCCTTACTAGAATGAATGCCACTTAGTCATGGTGTATAATCTTCTTGATGATTTGCTACATTCTGTTTGCTAGCATCTTTTTGAGTATTTTTGCATGTATGTTTATTAGGAAGACTGGCCTGTATTTCTACTTTTCAGTTGAGTCTTTCTCTGGTTTTGGTATTAGGGCAATACTTGCCTCCAGGAATGAGCTAGGGAATACTGCTTCCCTTTCAATTTCATTAAAGAGTTTTAGCAATATTGGCATTAAATCTTTTCTAAATTTTTGTGGAATTCAGCCATGAATCTGTTAGACCTGGACTTTTCTTTTCTGCTAAGATTTTAATTGTGATTTCAATTTCATTAACCGATATTAGGTTGTTTAGAATTTTTATATCTTCTTGAATTAGCTATGGTGATTTAATATGTATCTAGAAATCTGTCATTTCTTCCATGTTTTTCAGCCTATGTGAGTAAAGATTTTCAAAATAAGTGTTGATGATTTTCTGGATTTCCACAGGATCTGTAGTAATTCCACTCTTTTCATTCTTCATTACATGAATTTGAGTTTTTTCCTTTATTTTTTGATAAAGTTGGCTAGGGGTTTATCAATTTTATTTATTATTTAAAAAAACAACCTTCGTTTCATTAGTTGTTTTATTTACTGTGTCTCAATTGTGTTAATTTCTGCTCTGATCTTTATAGTTTCTCTCTTCTATGGGCTCTGGACTCTACTTGCTCTTCTTTTTCTAGAAGTTTGAGGTGCAACATTATGTTGTTTATTTTTGCTTTTCTGTTTTCCTGGTGTGAGAATTCACTACTATAAATCCCCCTCCTAGTATTACTTTCATTGTGTCTCATGGGTTCTAGTATGTTCAACTGAAATTTTGTTTAATTGTAGATATTATTTAATTTCTTCTTTAATTTAATTTGTGACATATTGGTTATTCAGGAGTTCCATGTGTTTCCATGTATTTATGTAATTTTTGCAGTTTCTTTTGCCAATAATTTCAAATTTCATTGCACTATGGTCAGATAATATACATGGGATAATTTAAATTCTTTTACATTTACTTAAGCATGGTCTGTGGGGTAGTATGTGGTCTATTTTAGAGAATGTCCCATATGCAGATGACAAGAATGTGTAGTTCTGATTTTGTTGGGTGCAACATTCTGAAAACATCTAATTCCATTTGTTCACAGATTTGGTTGAGTTCTGGTATTTCTTTGCTGATTTTTTTGTCTGGTTAATCTATCTATTTGTGACAGTGGGGTTTTAAGGTTCGTCATTACAGTTGTGTAATTGCTCATTTGACTTTTTATGTCTATTGATATTTGTCTTACATAGCTGGGTGCTCCTGTATTTGGTGCGTACATATTTGTGGTCTTCTCCTCTTGAAGTTTCCCCCTAACGAGTAGGTAGGAACCTTCATCTCTTGATCATTCTTGGTTTGAAGTTCACATTGTCTACAAACAAAGTATTTATGCCTGCTATTTTCTGGGTTCCTATTGTGTGGAATATCAGTTTCCATCCTTTGACTTTCAGTCTATGAATTTGTTTTTGAGTTAAATATGTTTCTTGTATACAGCATATTGTTGGATCTTGTTTCTTGATACATTACACCAGTCTGTTTCATTTGATTGGTGAATTGAGGCCATTTACGTTGATGGTTATAACTAATATGTATTGGCTTATCTTTATCATATAAGTTTTCTGCTGTTGGTTCCCTGTTTTTCCCCTCTGTTGAATTGTTTGCCCTGCTTGTTGGTTTCTTTCTGCTGTTGTTCTTGAAATTTTGGTCATATTTATCTCTGTCTAGAGTATCTTTCAGTACCCTTTATATTGCTGGTGTGGTGGTCATGAATTCCTTCAGTTGTTCTTTGTCATGGAAGTATCTTATTTCTCCATTATTTTGAAAGATACTTTTGCTAGGTACATCGATCTGGGTTGGAAGTTGTTTTATTTCAGAACTTGAAATACTTCAATCTAGGCTTTTCTTGACTTTAGAGTTTGTATTGAAAAGTCTGCCTTGATTCTGATGGGCTTTCCTTTATAGGTGATCTGTTTCTTTTCTCTAACAACTTTTAATATTCTGTTCTTGTGCCTAATTTCTGAGGTCTTGATTATTATATGTCTGAGTGTATATTTATTTTGATTATGGCTAGTTGGAGATCTACATGCTTCACTTTTCTATGTGTTAGATTCTTTTCTAATCTTTGGAAAATTTTCTGTTACTTCTTCAAATAGTTTTGGGTCATTTGTGTTGATTCCTGCTTTTTCATTGATACCAATTATTCTAATATTATTTTTATTTGCATCATCTAATAGCTGTTGAATTTTTATTTTATGATTCTTTGTTATTTTCAAGGAATCTTTCTTTTCATGATCACTAGCTGTGATCCTGTCTTCAAAGTGTAAAAGTCTATCTTCAGTTTTTTTCAAGTGATTTTGGCAGCTTTCAATGGAATTTTTAATTTTGTAGGTATTTGTTTGAATCCATTTCTTGCATTCTATTTCTTTCCTATATTAATCATTGATGGTTTCCATCATTTTCCTATCATCTTTTTAAAAAATCTATCACTACTCTAGATTTGTTGAGCAATTCCTTTATAAATGTTGACATTTCTTTTTTTACCTGAGAGATTATTTCTTGCCTAATTTCCTCTATAGCCTCATGGATTTGTTTCTTTACTTTCGTTGCTATTATTTCAGAAATTTCAGGTGTGTAACTTCCATTTTCCTCTGTCTTATTGTGTCCTGGAATTGTTCAGGGTGGGCTGGAGGTCTGAGGTTGAATTTTGATTCTTGGTCTTGTTGTTTTTGATTTTGAAAGTTTTTGTTTTGTTTTCTGTTTTAATGCTTGTAAGTTTTTGTAGTAGGTAGCTATATCACTAGTATCAAAGCTCTCCAGGCAAGGTTTGTTCTTCAGGGAGGTCTTCTGTGTGTAGGAGGTTCTTGGTTTGCATCTATCCCATGATACTACCTTCCTAATTAATTAGTCTGTTTGGCTCAGTCCCCAATCCTTTTGTGTTGGGTTGTGGTGAGGTTATTACCCCAGAGCTTCTAAGTATTGGTATAGAAGAGAGAATAACTGATTACAACACTTATGACATCCTAGCTAAAGTAGTCTAATTAGCAATAAGAATAGCATCAGGCACATTTTAGAAAGTGACAGACCATGGTAACTCTTAA
>RJWM01046777.1:0-12140 GCA_004363535.1 Dasyprocta punctata
AAAAAAAAAAAAAAAAAGAGAAGAAGAGACTCAAGTCCAACAAGGGGGAATTCTGCCTCCGCTCAGCCCCGGGACTCACGATGGACCCACGGTGTGTGTGTGTACCTCTACACTATACATACACAAGACACCGTGTACACACTCGATGTGTACTATAGGTAGTATAGAAAGCACATTTCCATACATATAATTATTGCCGGTGTTACTGTGGAGACCCTAATACTCGGGCACTGCCAGCCCCATGCCCTGCCGTCAAAACAAACAGAAAACACAACTTGGGTGCCCAAAAGCCTTGTCAGTGTGGTCTGCAGGACAGGAACAGAAGGCCTGCACAGCCGGTGAGACGCGCAGACCGAAGCAAGCTCACACTCAGCCACCAGCCCTGGAGGGCGCTGACCCCGGGGAGCCAAGAGTCAGGTGTTACTAACGCTTATTGCTTCTGTGCAGATCCACCTTCTGGGCAGGGTCTGTGGAATCGAGAGAAAATCCTTTCAGATGGAACAGCCCGGGTGGGATGCAGCCCGGTGCAGTGCAGGAGGTCTTGGCAGCACGTGCGAGCCTTGGGTCAGTCCCCACCGACCCGTACACACGTGCACACACCCAGGGCAGGGTTCCGGCAGGCCCGGCAGGCTCGAGTCAACGCAGACCTGCGCGCTGCGTCTGACCTGAGGTTACGGGGTCCTTCAGACCACGATGCGCCTCCGCCTGTGAGTTTCAGGGAGAAATCAACGCTGCTCTGCCTTGTCCTGGCCAGCACAGCGTGGCCACGAGGCAGGACCGCACAGGGCTGACCACATTCCCGCTGCGGAGCCAGGTGCTGAGTGGAACTTACTACTTGCTAGACACTAGCTTTCTTCCCCTATGGAGCAGAATCCCCCTGAATGTTCCGGGGAGAGCAAAGACCAGGGCACAACGACTGTGGCCCCGAGAGCACCTAAAGACAGCCACGGATCACAGATGCCCTGGTGCCAACATCACAGCGGCCATCAATTGCCTACACTTGTTTCATTCACAGTTTAAAACCTAAAAGCCATGGTGCGTGTCCACAGCCAGGCAGGCAGGAGAGGCAGTCATGACACAGCCGGCACCGGGGAGAATGAACAAGGAGGGTCTGCTGACAGCACGGACACACCTGGCTCGAAACCACGACACGGGCAGAAAGGACACCTCCTTATTTTCTTCAGACCATTCTCTGAGAGAACTTCAGTGAAAAAAAAATCATAAAAATCGAAATCTCTTCCTTGGAATGAGATCAAGTCTTCCTATTAGATAAACAGAAATCAGGCCAGAGCTGCTATGATTAAGCCCTCACTTGTGGCCCTGGTTATCCAGATAAGATACAACAGAACAAGCAGTACAACGGCAGGTACAAATCCTACTGCATACCTACGTTAAATGTAGGTGGACAAGACATTCATGTCAAAAGACAGAGATTTACAGAATAGATTAAAAAACCACAAATCTAGCCAGGCATGGTGGCGCACTCCTTTAATCCCAGCACTAAGCAGGCTGAGGTAGGAGGAGCGCTGTGAGTTCAAGGCCGGCTTGGGCTACAATGTGAGCAAGTCCAGCCTGAACTACATAGTGCGACCCACCGGGAGTTTAGCTCAGTGGCTTAAGCGCCTGCCTGGCAGGCACGGGTTGTGAGTTCAATCCCCAGTACCACAAAAACAAAAAACAAACAAACAAACAAAAAACCCATAAATCTATATGCTGTCAAAAAGACATATATTTCAAATTCAAAGACACAAATGCGGTGAAACCAAAAGATTGGGAAAAGATGCACCACGCAAAAACAAGCCACGAGGCTAGCAGTGATTACTAATAACAGACAAATACTAGACAAAACAGACTTGAAGAGAAAACACGATGACAAAGTTACGGTCCTAACTGGGCTGGCATCTCACAAAGCTGAAGAATGACATTACAGACAAAGGAGAAAGTTAAGAGGAGTTATTTACTGGAAATACAAGGAGAGAAAGCTGTCAGTAGTCAGAGGCGGCTCCAAGAGTGGGCTTTGTCTAGGGTTCTTTGTATCCAGGTGTCCAGGTCTCCGGGCACAATGCGCCAAGGTGGGCTCAGCCTACTGCGTTTGGGTGTGGACTGTCCACGCCCCCCATGACCTGCAGAGAAACCACGCAGAGCCCGTGCACTGATCATGCGCTCTCCGGCCCTCAGGAATCCTGCTGGGTAATTACGGGAAATAAAGTAAAGGAGAGAAGAGGCTCGGTTACAGTGGTCACCTCTCCACGTTAGCGTTTACATTTCTGAGCTTCGTCATCTCCGGGGTTTGCGTTAACTCTTAACCCTGCATCTGTGCTGCTTTCTTCGTAAGACTGATCAGCCCACTCCATCACAGGCCCCGTCCTCCTTAGCTGCCTACTTCTCACTAGTAGCCACACATCTCTTACGAGGCTCAATTCAGAAACAACCGGAAGAAGGTGGAACAGAAACAGGCGGCAGATCAGGGTCTCCCTGGAACCCGGAATTAAGACGGATGGAAAACAGTTACTCGGGAGGACGAGAAGACCTCCAGGAATCAAGAAATAGCCACCAGTGAAGCTGAAAATCAGAGAGAAACAGAAGACAATGTAGAGAACAAAAACAAACAAACAAACAAAAGAAAATACAGCAATCCCGAATGCCGAGCCCAGCTCCCGGGGAAAGGAAGGCCTGGGGGTCTGAGCGGCAGCACTGGCCCCGGGGAACCCGTAGGCAGATCTGAAGGGTTAGGGTTAGAGGGAGGCTGTGCTCTGAATGCCTGCACTGCCTGAGCATGGCAAGCCAGCTTGGAGAGGACGCTCCCAGCAGCAGCAGTGTATCCTGGGGTGGTGAAACCAGGAGCCCTCCGGGACTTCCTGCCTGGGACTGACCTCCTCTGGGGATGAGAAGTCACAAAGCGACAACACTTCGGGATCCCTGGGGACATCCTACCGCAGGACTGGGTGGGAGACAGTTCCCAGAGACAGCGTGGAAAGGGGGAAGGTGAGCTGTGGACCCCAAGAAGTGTGAGCGCCCTGCATGCGGAGGTCCACAGCGCTGCCCTCCATCCTGAGGAGCCAGGCCACTGAGAGGGGTTTCAGGAGAGGGCTGCACCCCGGAGACTGCTTGGTTCCCTTTCTTCTCCATCCCCCTACACGACTGTGGCCTGCGTGCTTCCCTGCCTGCCAGTGTGATCAGGGGCACGCTCTGCTTGGGTCTCCTTAGCCCTGGGCATCTCACCAGCCCCAGGCTGTAACGGTGCTGGAGGCCACGCTGGCTGGGGGCACCGAAGGACACGAGCATACACCAGAATCCTCTGGAAGGACACAGCCTCGGGGAAGTGCGGAGCAGAACTCAGCATTCACACAGCTACGGCCGTGCAGTGGGGACGGGACAGAAACCGGCTGTGCTGGGGGTGCCTCCATGCCGGGGTCACCTCCCCCACTGCTATTAGTAATTGATTATTATTACTTTTGACCTTTATTAATTTTTAGTCTCTTAGCTGGGCGTGGTGGCGCACGCCTTTAATCCCAGCACTCGGGAGGCTGAGGTAGGAGGAGCGTTGTGAGTTCGAGGCCGGCTTGGGCTACAATGCGAGCGCAAGGCCAGCCTGAGCTACATAGTGCGACCCTGCCTCAAAAAACCAGGGCCGGGAGTTTGGCTCAGTGGCTTAAGCGCCTGCCCTGGCAGGCGTGAGGCTGTGAATTTCTAGTCTCAGTGCACTGTTTTATTATTCCTGCTTTTTTAAAGAGCAGAATATATTTATTGAGAGAAAGAAAGCTTCTGTCTGAGAGAGAGACAGAAGGGGTCCCGGATGGGCTGCCTGCTTTCTTGCCTTTTGTTAATGGTGGTACAGTTGTTGCTTTTAATTGGTTTTACTGTATGCCAATATTCGGTTTGTCTGTGCACAGTCATCAGGGCTGAGGTTCACTTTCTCCTCTCTGAGTGGTGCTGGAGCCAAGTCCTCAGCAGAAGGCTGGGCCCTGGAAGGACCCTCACGTGAAAGGGAAAGAGGCATCCGTCCAAAAGATCACAAATGCTAACACACAAACAGGAGGATAAAAACACGAGGCAGCGTGGCCTCCCCAGCATCACTCATCAGTAACTGCATGCCAAGGCTAAGGGCGACAAAACGCCAAAGAACTCAACACTGACTTTTTAAATGATTAGTGATTTCAAAAAGGATACAAATAAAATAGCTAAATGACTTAAGGTAAAGGATATGAAGAAGCCATTCAACAGAGATTCTGAAGAGCCACATAAAACTCTTGGAAATAGCCGGGCGTGGTGGCGCACGCCTTTAATCCCAGCACTCGGGAGGCTGAGGTAGGCGGAGCGTTGTGAGTTCGAGGCCGGCTTGGGCTACAACGCGAGCACAAGGCCGGCCTGAGCTACATAGTGCAACCCTGCCTCAAAAAAACCAGGGCCGGGAGTTTGGCTCAGTGGCTTAAGCGCCTCCCCTGGCAGGCGCAAGGCTGTGAGTTCAATCCCCGGTGCCGCAAAAAAAAAAAAAAAAAAAAAAAACTCTTGGAAATGAAAATGACTTATCAGTCAAACCAAAAGCTCAGTGAAAAGCCTCACCGGCAGACAGAATTTCAGGGCTTGGAGATAAGGCTGCAGAATTAGCACACCCAGAAACTAAAGGAGCAAAAATAAATTATCAACAGAACATCTAAGAACTTTGGGACATTGTTAAATTTTTGGTATAGAAGGCAGTACCAAGGTTCAGACTAATGGCATAGATAATTCATTCAATGAAATAATAACAGAAAACTTCCCAAATCTTGGGAAACATAAGGACATCCAGGCACAGGAGGCATTTAGAATCCCAAACAGACATGACCAGAGAGGAACCTCCCCACGTCGCGTTACAGGTAAAATGCCAAGCACACAGAACACGGAAAGGACACTGAAAGCTGCGAGAGAGAAGTGGCAGGTCACTTACAAAGGCAAGCCCAACGGAACAACTGCAGGCTTCTCTGGAGAAACTCAGAAGGTGAGGAGGACATAAAAGGGCATATTTTAAGTCTCAAAAAAAATAACTGCCAACTTAAGATTACTGTATACTGCAGAGCAATCATTCAAATCAAAGAAGAAATAAAACCTTCCAGATAAGCATAAGCTAAAGACATTCATGACCATTAAGCCAGCACTGCAAAAGATACTTAAACGGGTCTGATACACAGATGAGGAAGAACAGGTAAGTTTGCTGAGAATTAGAAAAGAATCAAATATTAGAAAAACAGCAAAATGACAGGACATAGTATATACTTGTCAATAATAACTCTAAAAGTAAATGGTCTTACTTCAACTAAAAGACAGATTGGCAGATTGGATTAAAAATGCCCCAATTCTTTGCTGCCTACAAGAAATGTACTTCAACTAAAAGACAGATTGGCAGATTGGATTAAAAATGCCCCAATTCTTTGCTGCCTACAAGAAATGTACCTCACTAGCAAAGACATACAGAGTGAAAGTAAAAACATTCAAAGCACTATTCCATGCTAGTGAAACCCAGAAGCAAGCAGGAGTAGCTGTATCCATCTGGCAAAGCATACTTCAAACAAAATTTGTCAGATGAAATGAAGAAGGCTACTACATGTTGGTAAAGGGAATAATCCACCAAGAAGGTTTTTTTGTGGTACTAGGGCTTGAACTCACAACCTCGCACCTGCCAGGCAGGCACATAAGCCACTGAGCCAAACTCCTGGCCCTATTTTTTTCGAGGCAGGGTCGCACTACATAGCTCAGGCTGGCCTTGCTCACATTGTAGCCCAAGCTGGCCTGGAACTCACAATGCTTCTCCTACCTCAGCCTCCTGAGTGCTGGGATTAAAGGCATGCGTCACCATGCCCAGCAAATTTTCTTTTCATTATCAATGAGTCATTGAAAAAAATCAAAAAAGAGGGGATTTAAAAATTCTGAGAATTGAGGGAAAATCTCTAGGATATAGCAAAGGCAGTTCTCTAGGATATAGCAAAGGCAATTCTCAAGATGGATGTTTATGGCTATGAATGTCTAGATCAAAAAATCAGAACTGCTGGGTGTGATGGCACAGACCTGCAATCCCAGCACTTGGGAGGCTGAGGCAGGAGGATTGCTGCAATTTCAAGCTCAGCCTGGGCTACATAATGAGTTCAAGGCCAGCATGAACTGCATAGCAAGACCTTGTCTCAAAAAAAAAAAAAAGAATCAGAAATCTCAAATGAATAATCTAATGATGCAACTCAAGGTCTCAGAAAAATAAGAACAAATCAAACAAAACCAAAAAAAATAAGCAATAAGTAATAAATATTAGAGCAGAAACTAATGAAATACATACACTAAAAGAACAATACTCAGGATCAATGAAATGAATAGTTGGTTCTTTGAAAAGATTAAAGAGAATTGATAAACCCTTGGCCACACGAACCAAGAGGAAGATAAGACCCCAGTCAGTACCCTGAGAAAGGAAAAGGGGAGGCTACAACAGACAGCACTGAGACCGAGGGGGACGAGGGACTGCTCTGCAAACCTACAGTCCACTGAACTGGAGAACCGGAAGGAAACGGATAAATTTCTAGACACACAGGACCTACCAAAACTGAACCAACAAGATATAGAAAACCTAAACAAGTCAATAACAGTGAGATGGAAGTAGTAATAAAAAGTTTCACAACTGGCTGGCCATGGTGGCACATACCTGTAATCCCAGCACTCAGGAGGCTGAGGCAGGAGGATCACCGTGAGTTACAAGTAGCCTAGGCTACATAAGTAAGTTCAAGGTCAGGCTGCACTACACAGCGAGACTGTCTCACCCGCCACCCCCCAAGAAAGTCCCCCAACAAAGAAAAGTCCAGCACCAGACAGGTTCACTGACGAATCTGACCAGAGTTTTAAAGAACTGCCTAGGCTGCTCAAACTGCTCCATGAGAAAGGAAGGGAAGAAGCACTTTCAAATTCATCCCGCAAGGCCAGCGTCATCCCGATGCCCAGCCCACACAAGGGCACAGCAGAGAACCGCACACCAGTATCCTTGGTGAGCACAGACGTGACAGTCCTTCACAAAACACAAACCGAATCCAACAACACATTTAAAAGATCACACAACATGATCAACTGGCTTTGTTCCAGGACAGCAGGCATGGCTTAACATGCAGATCAATACACCACATGAATAGAATTAAGGACAAAAATCAAATGATACCTCAGTTCACACTTAAGAATATCTTTGAAAAAATTCAATATCCCTGCATGACCAAAGCCCTGAAGAAACTCAGTAAACTGAATACAGTAACGACCACATATGACGAACCCACAGCCACGTCACACTGAACAGAGAAAAACTGAAAGCATTTCCTCTAAAATCAGAAACGAGGCAAGGACGCCCCCTCAGACCACTTGTATTTAACACTGTCCTTAAAAGTCTAGGTAAAGCAAGTGGGCAAGAGAAAGAGAGAAAAGGGATTCAAGTAGGAAAAAAGAAGTTAAATTATCCTTACTTGCAGATAATATGATTCTACACTTAGGAGACCCAAAAAGCTCCACCAAAAAGATTTTTAGGGTTAATAAAATAATTTAGCAAAGTAACAGGATATAAAAATCAACATTAAAAAATCAATAGCTTTTCTACATACCAATGAGCTAGCTGAGAAAGAAGTCAGGAAACAGGCCCCTTCACAATAGCTTCAAAATACAAAATGGCTAGGGATGAATCTAACCAAGGGAGGTAGAAAATGTCTATGATGAAAATGTAACACTGAAGAAAGAAATCGGAGACACTAGAGGACAGAAAGACCTCCCCTATGCACAGATCAACAAAATTCACATTGCTAATTAAAATGGCCTTGTTACTAAAAATGGTCTACCTATGCAATGCAATCCCCATCAAAATACAGAACACAGAACTAGAAAAAAAATAGATAAAATTCATATGGAAACACAAAACATTCAGAATAGCCAAAGTAACTCTAAGCAAAAAACAGCAAGGCTGGAGGCATCACAATAGCCAATTTCAAATTATACTACAAAGCCACAGTAACAAAAACAGCATGGCAGTAGCACAAAAATACACACAGACCAGTGGAATAGACTACAGGACAGAGAAATAACTCCCACAAGTAGAGTCATCTGATTTTTCACAAAGAAGTCAAAAATACACATTGAAGAGAGCCAGCCTCTTTACAACGGCACTGAGAAAACTGAAGATGTACGTGAAGACGACCAAAACTGGATCCCGTAGGGAGCCCCTAAAGCTGGAGATGGATCACGGGTGTGGGCTAAAGCCAGGCCAGCCCTGAACAGACAGAGCCCAAAACAAGCCAGGGAAACAAGCTGTCCAGCTCCAAGAAGGCCAGGGGCCCAGGCCAGCCAGGCACACAAGGTGCTAGCCAGCGGGGCTGAAACTGACATCCTCCTCCTGAGTGCATAAGTAAGCCTGCTCTGGTGGCTGAGCCTCCTTTCCTTCCGTCAGGAGAGAGGGCCCCACCTGATCCCAGCTTGCTGTGTCTCATCTTTATTTCTTCACCTCCTTGCCACCCTTCATAGTCCTCACCCCGGGAACCTCAAAAGCCGCGCAGGTTGCAACAGCATCCCTGTCTGACACATGGTACAAAGATCAACTGAAAATGGATAAAGATCTAAGACCTAAAACTTTGAAGCAGCTAAAGGTGAACATATGGAAAACACAGGAAGCCACAGGTACAGGCACGGTTCCCTGAGTAGGAATTCCAATATGACAGGAAACAACAGCAAGAATCAACAGCTGACACTGTACATCAAACTGAAAACTTTCTGCACACCAAGAAACAGCAGGGTAAAGAGAAAGCTTATAGAGTGGGCAAAGCGTTTTGTAAGCTACTCTTCTGACAGAGGACTGATGTCTGGAATATACAAAAAATTAACACTGAGAGACCAAAACGGTCTATCGATAAATGAATGGGCAAACGACTGGAACAGAGAGAAGTACAAATGGCCAATACGTACATGAAAAGTGTTCAAAATGTTTAGCTACTAGGAACATGCAATAAATTAAAAACAATAGAAATTAAAAAGACATCCAGGGGGCTAGGGATATAGTTCAGCAGCATGGTGCCTGTCTGGCAGGCATAAGGTCCTGAGATAGATTCCTGATACAAAAAAAAAAAGACATCCATCAAAAGGTTTGCGTAGGTCTTCATGGCACCCTTACTCATAACAGGCAAAAACAAAACCAAGCAGTGGTTCACTAGCTTGTGAATGGACACCTCCCAAAAAAGTTTTTTTTCTAGCCTTACAATAGAGTACAATTCAGCAATAAAAGGGAATGAACTACTGATACATGCTAACAGCTACAAGGAAATTTAAAACATGCTAAATTAGAAAGCCACAGGTAAGCCGGGCATGGTGGCGCACGCCTTTAATCCCAGCACTCGGGAGGCTGAGGTAGGAGGAGCGTTGTGAGTTTGAGGCCAGCTTGGGCTACAACGCGAGCACAAGGCCGGCCTGAGCTACATAGTGCGACCCTGCCTCAAAAAAACCAGGGCCGGGTGTTTGGCTCAGCGGCTTAAGCGCCTGCCCTGGCAGGTGTGAGGCTGTGAGTTCAATCCCCGGTGCCGCAAAAAAAAAAAAAAAAAGAAAAGAAAGCCACAGGTAGAGACCACATACTGTAATGCTTTCATTTCTGCTAAATGTCCAGAAAAGGCCAACTTACTGTCTCAACAGTAAATCAGAGGTCACGTGGGTCAAGGGTGAAGAATGGGGATTAACTGTAAATGGTCACAGAGATCTTAGTAGGGCAAAGAATCTGATCTAAAAGTAATTACATACACTTGGGAGGCTGAGGCAGGAGGATTGTTGTGAGTTTGAGATCAGCCTGGGTTACAAAGTAAGTTCGAAGCCAGCCTGAACTGCATAGTGAGACACTGTCTCAAAAAATAGGGCCGGGGATTTAGCTCAGTGGCCTAAGCGCCTGCCTGGCACACGCGAGGTTGTGAGTTTTATCCCCGGTACCAAATAAATAAATAAATAAATGTAATTATGTAAAGCCGGGCATGATAGTGTACTCCTGTAATCCCAGCACTTGGGAGGCTGAGGCAGGAGAATTATTTGCAAATTCAAGACCAGCCTGGGATACAAAGTGAGCTCAAGGCCAGCCTGAACTGCATAGCAAGACCCTGTCTCAAAAAGACAAAAATAATAATAATAATATAAAATAAAAGTAATTACAATGGCAGCTGCACAACTTTCAAAGTGTACTTTAAAAAAATCACTGTACACTTGAAGTAGGTGAATTTTACAAATTAGGTAGTTATTCTTCGGTAGTGGTCTAAAATTATTGTTTTAAAAATCCTACTGGAATAAAAGACCCAAGGATCAATGGAACAGATTAGAAGATGCAGAAACAACTCCAGACATACTCAGCCACCTAATCCTTGACAAAGGAGCCAAACACATTCACTGCAAGAAAGACGGCCTCTTTAATAAATGGTGCTGGAAAAACTGGCTCTACGCATTCCAAAGATTAAAACTGGACCCATATCTTTCACCATGTACTAAGCAAAAATCAGAATGGATCAAAGATCTTAATATTAAAACAGAAATGTTGCCAGGGATTTAGCTCAGTGGTTCAAGCGCTTGCCTGGTAAGCACACGGTTGTGAGTTCAATCCCCGATACCAAAAAAAAAAAAAGAAAGAAAGAAAGAAAGAAACAAAAATATTAAATCAGCTGGGAAGACAGACTAGGTAGAACTCTTGAAGACACTGGTGCAGGCCAAGACTTTAGGAATAAAATCCCAGTTGCACAAGAACTATCACAAAGAATCAACAACTGGGATCGCACCCTACTGAAAAGCTTTTGCACAGCCAGAGAAACCACCAACAGAGTGAAGACAACCTACAACGCGCCAGAAAATGTTTCCCAGCTGTTCCTTAGACAAAGAATTACTATCAAGAACATAAAGAACTCAAAAAATTAGACCTCTCCCATTTAAAGATCCAATGCAAAAATGGGCATCTGAGATGAATACATGCTTCTCAGATGAAGGAATACAAAGGGCAAACAAATATATGAAAAAGAGAGCTGCAAATTAAAACAACACTGAGATTCCATCTTACCCACAAAAGAATGGCTATTATCAAGAAACCAAGCAATAACAAATGCTAGAGGGGATATGGGGTAAAGGAACCCTTCTCTGTTGGTGGGAGTATAGACTGGTACAACTACTGTAGAAATCAGTGTGCAGATTCCTCAAAAAACTAGGATTAGAGATCCCAATCAACCCAACCATTCCCCTTCTGGGTATTCTCCCAGAAGAATTAAAAACTTCATACCACAGCAATATATGTGCACCCACGTTTATAGCAGCACATGTTGTAATAGCTAAATCTTGGAAACAACACAAATGCCCATCAAACGAGGAATGGATAAAAAAGATGTGGTCTTTTTACCCAACAGAGTGCTACTCAGCCATAAGAAAAGATAAACTGGAGGCTTTTATAGGTAAATGGATGGAAACTGAGACCATACTCCTAAGTGAAATAAATCAGACACGCATGTGTAAACACCATATTGTTTCCCCATTGAGAAGATGAATGAGAAAATATGACCCCAAATGTACAGGAAGAATGATCCAAGGAGAATCAGCAGTGCAAACTGAAGCCCACAGAGAGAGTAAAAAGAAAACCTTCAGTGAAGAAGAAGGCGGTAGCTGGCCGTACATTCGCCCTGAGACGGACTCACTGCACGAGAGGAGCTGTTCAAAGCTGGGGATGCACGGTCACAGTGACGGTGACAACTGCTGACCTCAGAGGGCTCTGCAGAGACATACGGCAGTGGAGGGGAGTGGTGGACGCAGAGGATGGCACTGGCTGGCGGTGACTGCAGAGGACCCCGTCCTCCCCCAGGAGACAGCAATTAGCCGGGAGCCATTCTGGAGACAAGCTGGAGAAGCCCGGAACCAGAACTGCTGCCAGGTCCCTCCAGCAGCTCCTGGCTGGGTGCAGACCCAGGGAAACGGCTTGGGCTGTGGCGAGCCCAGTGCGTCTGGTCCCGGGGAAGGCCTGCTAAGGTTGTCCACTACTCCACCACATAGCAACTGCTGGCCTGCTGGGACACAGCGGCACAATCCGGGGCTCTGTCTCCACAGGCCGTCTGCTAGTGAAACCAGGGAGAATCCTGGAAGTGGACTATTTCTTTTTC
>RJWM01046778.1:0-12197 GCA_004363535.1 Dasyprocta punctata
TTTGACCTTGTCTAAACCAATAGAAAAATGATGAGCATTATTATTTTTGTCTCTGTCAACTTGACTCTACTCAGCTCTCCTATCTTTTCAGGCCCTATTTCTGTCTAGTAGCAGAGTCAATGCTCACAAGAGTATGCTGAATTTTTGCTTTTGCCACTGCCTGCACTCTCCTTTCTCCCCTGAGTCACAGTGCATTCAATGCTGGAGTGCATCCCTTTGATTAATTACTTACCTTCCTAAATATCAACATTTCAGGGTTTTATCTGGTTGCTAGATCTTTCAAATTGTAGTCTCACATTTCCTGTAGTACCTCTAACTCGTCACAGAACCATATACTTCCTGTTTTGTACAAATATTCTAGAGTAACTTCAGCTTGCCATCTTCAGACTCCTATCACTAACAATTTTATTGTGTAGGTAACACTGGCCTCCATAAAGTTACTTTTGTATTGTTCCTCACAAAAAATACAAATGGGAACTTGCTGTTTTTGTCTGTTTATAGCTATCAAAAAGAAATGGAAAAAAAAACCCGAAGTATTTACTATGATGATTATAGATTTGAGAAAAAGTTGTCAAGACCTATGTTTCAGTTTTACAGCAATTAAATATATTAAGGAATAATGTCACTAGGGAATTGGGGGAAATATGTAGCAGTGTTGGTTCTGCAGATGTGTCACCTGAAGCCAACCTACTAGCAAGTGAGCGAGAATTTTGAAATTAATGTTCTATGTAAACTTAAAAACACTTTAGATTAAAATTTATAAATACAAAACCTGGTTATCTGTATTTGGTGTTGTTATGATTTTTATTACTTAATAATCAACTAAGTATAATTTGTTGTTATGATTGCTGTTTCCACATTGAGCAGTTTTTATCATACATAAATGTTAATTTGCAGAGCCAAGTACAAAATAAAAATGGAGAACCCTTTGCTAAAAAATGATTAAGAAGCCGGGTGTGGTGGTGCATGCCTTTAATCCCAGCACTTGGGAGGGTGAGGTAGGTGGAGTGTTGTGAGCTCAAGGCCAGTTTGGGCTACAACATGAGCGCAAGGCCGGCCTGAGCTACATAGTGTGACCCTGCCTCAAAAAACTAGGGTTGGGAGTTTGGCTCAGTGGCTTAAGCGCCTGTCTGGCAGGCATGAGGCTGTGAGTTCAATCCCTGGTGCTGCAAAACAAAAACAACAAAAACAAAACAAAACAAAAGATTAAGAATTTTAAAACTATGACAGCAAAGCATTAAATCAAGTATGAGGGCTTTTTAATAGGGAAGCCCTGCGAGACTGCACAGAGCATGTATCCAGGAACCTAGTTGTTACTGCTAAATAAAGCAGTAGGAGTCAGGTGAGGTGGTACACGCTTATAATCCAGCACTGAGGCAGGAGGATCACTGCAAGTTCGAGGCCAGCTTGGACTACACAGTGAGTTCAAGGCCCTGAACTACATAGCAACACCCTGTCTCCAAAAAAAAAAAAAAAAAAAAAAAAACAATTGAGGTAATGAACTAAGAGATCTTTTTTCCCTAGAGTTGTTCCACTAAGCCAACATCTCTGTGTAGTTTTCTCCATTCTGTTCACCTCTTTTGTTTTTAAGGACTGCATAGGTAATATTTTCCTTTCATGTTGCCATTTCACATAGATTTTGAGGCGCTCAGCACTTATTATTCTTCAAAAGAGTATCTGCAAATAGAGATTTACTTTCCCTGCTGCCCTAATGAGATATGTGATAAAGGATCACAGCATTTCCTCCCCTCAGTGTCACACTTTAAATATCTACATGATTCAGGTTAAGCACTGGTGCCATGGGTTTCTTTTCTGTGTTTTTCTGATCATTGTTATCTGTATGCATGTAGTGAGATGGTGGTATATTTTGATGAATTGTACAGTATGTGCGTCAAAGCCACATAAAAATAGAAGACAAAAAAGGAGATAGTAGTTGTTTGCTTCACTAATATCATCATGTTAATACAGTATATTTTGAATAAGATCAGTGTTTACTGGAGAAACTGGTAAAACAGGTATTGTTCATAAAATGTAGTTTATATTGCCAATTAGATAAGATTTGAATGAACTGAGAATGAAATTCTTCATGTATAAAATCAAGGCATCCTGAATAAATATTTATATGACAGATAAATGCAGCTTGAAGTCTATTTTTTACTTAAAAAAAAAACACATGTGCTTGCCATTATCACTACTCACTACAATGCTTTTATTACAAGCAAAAGGAGAAAATCAGCTCAGAAAGATTTCAACTTTTTATGGCCAAAACAGATCCTAGCCCTGGTGAGACTCATTGCAGTTTGTGATCCACGCAGGAACACAGAACCCTGTGCTCAGATAGGCCCTGCAGTTATTTTAAAGCTCCACTGTGGCTGTCATGAAATTCTTTTGCTTTTTAAAACAAAGTACTACAGGTTTTTATTTTAAACTAGCACCTGAAAATTATTTAGATTCTTCTGGTTCCTAAATTATTGGGCTTTAGAGTGTTCTGTGAATATTGGACATGTTTACAATTTATTTGCTACTTCTTTAAAATATTTTTTCTTTTATCTCTGATATGTTATTTCTTTATTCAGCTACCACCATCCACATTCTTCTCCCAGGTCACTGTAGAAGTGTACTCCTTCATCAATCCTGCAATTGTGTCCCGACAGAGTAGTCTCTGACTTTGGTCATGAATGTCAAATGAGTCTTAAAGAACTTAAAAGACTTGAAATTCTGGAGGCTTTAGACATCATTGCCCTTTTAGTGATTGGACAAGTCCATTACATAAACTGCAGACAATTTAGATTTGGCAAGAATAGAACTAAAAAATCTTGCTCTTCTTATGGCTTCTCTTAATTCCCGGTCTTAGTAGCAATACCATCCACTTGACCTGCCGGCTGGAATCTGGAAAGCATGCTTCTTCCTCATCACCTTTCTACCCAAATTACCACATTCTGTAGGTTGCAAATCAAAGTATTTCTTAGGTGTATCCAATTTCTTTGCTTCTGTCCCCATCATTATTCTTTCTCATCTTTTCTTTAATAAAGAAATTAGTTTCTGACTCTGTATTCTTATATCCTCCCAATAATTTATTTCAAATGCGAAAGAGATTTATTTGAAATGTAAATATTGAAACAAAGTACTTAGGATAAATTCTTCAAATTTCAGTGTAGAGACTTTTGGTCTCCCTAAATATGGCTTTGAATTATGACAAATTATCTTCTTTGTGTATTTCTTTATTTTCAAAATTATTAAGGATTCAATAAATTAAACAAATATTTTCCATTCCATCACAACTTTCATGCCCACATTTTCACAACTTTGGAGATATAAACTCCCTTCATATTGACTCTGGGTTCCTTTTGAAAGAGCCCTCTTCATCTAGGGAAATGATCTTGCTCTTCACTTCAAAATTTGTACTAGACTCATTTTTACTTTTTTCCTTGGGCATAGAATCGGTAATGTCTTCAAGAAGACCTTAGAATTTTTTTAATAGGGAACAAAATCAGAGCCTTTATCTGAGTGATGAATGGGCATCTTACTGGCTCTTGGCTAACAAGTTTTTTAGCTTAATAGAAACAGATTCTGTCTCTCACTCTTTCTCTCTCATCTCTTATATTATATATAAATTGTCTCTAAAATTTTCTTTCTCATCTATTACATGTAATTTATATCTGAAGTTTTTGTTTTTCAACTCAATTTCGCTTTTTTCTCAGAGTTGGGGATTGAACATAAGTTCACATGCATGCCAGGCAAGTTCTTTACCATTGAATTATACTCCTGGCCTCCATTATTGTGGTTTTACTTGATGATTTTAATATTACAAATATACCTTTTTAACGGTGTAGTTTGATGTCTAAAATAATTAACAAAATCATGTACTTTATATTTATTTATGTATGTTTTTATATATAATTCATATAAATTTGAAAAATAATTTTTTAAATCTTAATTAGTTTTTTTCTCTTTCTGAAACTTTAGTCTTTCCATAGACGTGCAGTGACACCTCATTCCTATTTCACTGTGCATTTCCCTGATGATAAGTGATGAGCATTTTTTTCAAACACAGTGAGGCGCCGACTTATAAACATTTGAGTTGTGAACTTTTTTACAGATACCGACGGACCCCACACTGTGAACATTCACAGGTGCGAACAAATTGCAGAAGTAGCTCATGAGTCTACTGGACATTGTCACAGTTGTGCTGCTGTGTGTTTACTGTACAGTGCGACAGTGTATGGTAATACAGTGCTCTGTCAGAGCCCAGGATGTTTGGAAGTAAGGAAAAGCAGTGGTGATGTGTGTTTTCCCAGAACAGAACTTGTTTGAAAGTTAGGGACTTACTGTACTTATTCTCTATCTGTAGGTCTTAGGATTTTGTGATCTGTTCACAAGTTCGCTCAATTATCAGTTAAGTTATTTTTTTTTTTTTTTACTGTGAATTTCTAGTTCTTTCAATATTTTGGTATAAGTCTTTTATCAGGTGTGCATTTTGCAAATATTTTTTTAAATCTGAAGGGTATCTTTAGATTTCCTTAATAGAGTAGAAATTCTTTATTCTAATAGAGTACAGTTTGTCAGTATTTTATTTAAAGGGCTACCTTTTTTATATTTATTTTTATTTATTTATTTATTTTTTGCGGCACCAGGGATCAAACTCACAACCTCGCACCTGCCAGGGCAGGTGCTTAGGCCACTGAGCCAAACTCCTGGCCCTAATTTTTTGAGGCAGGGTTGCACTATGTAGCTTAGGCCAGTCTTGCGCTTGCATTGTAGCCCAAGTCGGCCTTGAACTCACAACGCTCCTCCTACCTCAGCCTCCCGAGTGCTGGGATTAAAGGCGTGTGCCACCACACCCGGCTAGGGCTACCTTTTTTAAATTGAAGAATGTTTTAGAAAACTAGTCACACATCTAAGTTATAATGGTACATTTTATATTTATTATATATAGATCACTTTGAGTTATATCTTATAGTAGGTGGAATTTCTTTTTCCTTTTTGTTCTTAGCATATGGACATTCAATTGTTCCATCATCATTGTTGAAAAGACTACACTTTTCAACTTTGAGTGACTTTCCTCCTTTGCCAAAGATCAATTAAGTGTAATCATGACAGAATTAGACTCTGAGCACAGGTGTCTCTGGCTCTAGACTAATCTTTCCCAAGAATCACTGCATGTTCTCAAAACTTACATCCTCAGACTGATGGAAGCACTAATTTATTTATTTGGCCATTCCCTCTCCTCCACTGACTATTACCACCTATAATTTTCACTTGATTGAGTTGAATTGTTTTGTTATTTTCATTTGATTATTCATACATTTTCTTCCCAAAGAAGGTTAGAGCTTCTTAAGAGCATAAATGTATAATTTATGGCAGCAGCATCTGACATAGTGCCATGGGAAAATTCGGTGTTCAACAGATGTTGCTTAAATAATTGAAAATTTAATTATATCTCAAGTCTTAAAAGAACAGATCATTTTCTTCTAAACAAACCTAACACCCAGAATGATATAGCACTTGTTTTGAATTAAAATATACATATCCAGCAATTTAAAAAAATAAAAGAAGATATAGACCACCGAGGGGAGTAAGAAAT
Source organism: Dasyprocta punctata (assembly GCA_004363535.1). Classification (NCBI taxonomy): domain Eukaryota; kingdom Metazoa; phylum Chordata; class Mammalia; order Rodentia; family Dasyproctidae; genus Dasyprocta; species Dasyprocta punctata. Next base: position 5,585 of record RJWM01046778.1, read on the forward strand.
GAGGAAGAGTGATGTTGGACGCATAGTCTGTTACTAAAATGGTTGCCTTTTTTTGTTCCTTATTAATATATGTCAATATGTCAGACTGTTTTCCATTTCAGAATTTATATCTTCAAGCTGAATTAACTTACCTATCTTTCAAGCATTCGTAAGGTTCCCACATTTCTCGCAGCACATCAGATGATAATATAAAAAGCAGGCACTGGAAATTAGTCTGCGGCCAGGACCACAGTCAGCGTTGACAAAAATGTGTTGCTGGCATTACGGTAACAGGCGGACTTCTTTGACCTCAAGAACATGCTTTCCTTTACCGCAATTTGTTCCTTTGCATTATTTCATCATTATGGGCACTTGTTTAAAACCCATTTATAGCGCAGTTTGCCAGATATTGTTTTGAATTATTGCAGGAGACTTAGGTGTATGAAGTTCCTACTTGGTTATCAGACCTTTAACTGTTGTTTGCCTGCCAAGCACAGTTCATACTTGAAAACACCATAATCAAGGTGAAGAAGGTTCACATTCCTCCCAGTTGTCATTACTTGCCTATCTTTTTCCTCACGGACCTTCTATTTTGGTTCCAGAATGCCTCAGAATGTTTTCTTACAATCTTGAAATCAATTCCAGTAAAGCTAGTTATGTGATGGTCTGTTCCTTCTTACTGTGCTCCAAGTTGGCTTTTGATTATTACAAATAAAATGATTTTACTGCCTCACTAATTCCTTTGTGTAGAAAAAGTCTCGGAACACTGTCCGTGCCTCCTTTTGAGCTGAATGTATTCAGATTTGAGGAAGCTGCGGTAAGATTTTGGCAGTTATTGATATCATGCAAGAAAAATCATGACGAGTATGATTCACAAGTGGCTGCGCGTACATGTGTGTGTATGCCCATACTAGCCAGCTCCATGACCAAAGGCACTGGCAGGAGTAGGTGACAGTCTGGCGACACTGGAGCAGGGATTTGGAGAACAAAGCCGGAGGGCTTCTGGCCTGCATGCACATGTGCTGCCAAAATAAAATCAGGAAAAACAGCACAAATGGATGGAACAATAGATACAGAGAGGAGAGCACATTAAAAAGATTGGAAAAGAGCAAAGAAAATCAGAGATTAGAGTGGAAGGACAGTATTATTCAACCGTTATCAGCACTCAGGTTTGCCGAAGAAGATTCTGAAAACTTGTTCTGTCTTAATATACAATAGAACCTAGACAGCCAATCTCGTATCCCAGTGAGAACTGCTTCATTTGTCACTCAGTAGTGATACTGAGGAAAATATTGAATTGTTTTTATGGAACACGTTAGTTTATGGATCACAAAGCTCCAACAGATCTAGTAGGAGCTCGGAGCTGAGCGATGAAAAGTCTCACTAGTTAATTGGTCCGTGAGACGGTGTGGGACCTAGTGCTGAGTGAAATGTGTTTCTGGTTTTTGTGAAGGCAACTCTTTGCTTTCCTGTTTTCTCTAATCCAGACCACATTTACTTGCTATTTGAAAGACTGCCCTTTCAAAAGCATTTAGAAGTCTATAAAATTGATACATTGGTTTAATCTCTCAAAGCTAAATAGGACTTACTTACTTTTTGATATAAGTACTTCTGTGGTATGTTAAAATAATTTAATTGTTCTTTTTTTTCCTGGATATTGGGTTTTGGAATTGATATATGGGTGCACTCATCACCATAATTTTAGTTTTTTTGTTTTAAGGGTCCATAAACCAGTATAATTTGGTGGGTCTATAAGGTAAAGCTAAAACTCACTTAAGTCAGAAAACAGGGAATATTACTTAAACCTTTGTATTAGACAAGTCATGATAGACTGGAGGTCTTTTTAGAAATTACTTCTTATTTTATTTTTAGCTGAAGCATAAGAATTATGTATGTTTAATCTAGAGATACTAATGTGAATGTAAAAGTAACTTTTATACACATAAATCATAATATTTTGGATTTTTTACCTTCAAAATTCCAGAGTAAAAACAATTCTATATTATTTGGTTCACCTAGTCATATTTAAAGTTGGTAGGTACAATAGATACTAGTAGGAGTATATGGATTTTTCAAATGATAATTTTAATTAAGGTGAAGAGTCACTTGAGTGAAATTTATTAACTTTTTCCTGCTGCCAATTTGCAAAATTAGTGGTACTTTTATAAAAAGATAGGATAAGCATATTAAGTTTTCAAAATTAAATTAAAACAAGTTATTAAGTTAAAATGTGATATTATATGTTTCTGTAAGCTTTGATAGATAATTTTTAGTGTTCTAGAAAAATTGCTCTAATATACATGAAGAAATTTCATTTTTTATGGCTTTACTTTCACTTTAGTTCCCATTTCTAATAAAAATACAATCAGACTTGCTATACTTTGAATGTTTGCCTGTCATTTTTAATTCTTAGGCTTGTTAGAGTCATTAGAGTACACCTTATGCAAGAACCCTAATTATAGTAATATAAGGTAATGGTCATTATACTAAAGTTTGGGCAATAAAAATAAATTTCATTATATATGTACTAACTCCTGAATTACATATGTGTATATTTTACAACTCTTTCAAATGTCACTGGCACTTCAATACAATGTCAGATGTTACAGTAATTTAATATTCTGCTTTTCATATTTTACTCATTTTTTGTAAATAAAACCCACAGTTCCACAAATATTTTGTGTTACTGTTTTGAAAGTACATTTGTCAATTTAGAAAGATGGGTCATCTTTAATTAGTTTGCTGTGTGATTCAGACCTTTTAAACGGATAAGACAGATGGTATGTGGGCCTCCATCTTTCCTATTACTCCAGGCCTTTGAAATGTTGCCAACTAAATTTTAAACAGACCAGGTATATTTTGAATTCTATCCCTGCCAGATGTGTACAAAGAGCTATTTTTTCCTGAATGTTTCATTAATGTGAGAATACTAAAAAAGATCATATTTTTTCATTGACTCAGATTAAACTGCGGTATAGAAACCAGTGTATAGTGTTCCAAACTGGTGAAATAAATTATTTCAGTGCTTTTTGAAAATATAAGAAACTGTTTGTTATTTCTTGATGAAGCTAGATACTGTTAATCTATTCATATTCCTCCAATAAGGCAATCTTATGAAAAAATACTAATTGATTACTCATTTTTTTTGGTTATGTACTACATAAATTTCTGTGAGGTAGTTCCATGTGATATATCAGTTTCATTTGAAGAGTAACCACAGAGGACATTGGTGATGAATCTGTCTGATCACTCAACATTTCTTCCCCACTCGATAATTTGGTTCCCTTTACTCAGTCTTTATCATTCAAGATGAGAGTCTGTCTAATGTATCATCCTAGCATTGCTGCCAGGAACCTGGTATCATTGCTGTTTGAATGGAATACTTTGATGTTTGACTCAAGTGAAAACCTTGCTACTTTTGATATTATTTCAGGACTCACCTTGAAATTTTCTACAGTTCATTTTTCCTTTCCTTTTCTTACATTGTCTGTTCTTTGGTGTGTTGAATCATTGCAATCTTTACTTTTCAATAATTCATAACTTACGAACATTTATGTGTGCTCCCCTCTTCCAAGTTCAGGCAGTTTTGTGTTAATAGTAGCAGGGAGTTAGTATAAGGCACTCTACCATTAGGTAAGGTCACTGGGGACTGCTCTATGCTGCCTTATCAAGTGTTTTGTATACTTTACCTCTCTGGATCTTTTAGATTTGCAAAATTTGTATCACAGTGAATAGACCTTTAGGAGATTTACAACTCCACAGTTTGTAGAATCATTATGGTTATTTTAGTTACTCAAATTTGATGCTCTTTTGTGCATTTAAAGAATAACAGTACATAATTATTTACTTATTCATTATTAATTAAAATTTTATTTTAAAGAGAAAAAAAGAAAATTTCACAAGAGGGTAATGGGAGCATAACAAAGATTAGTATATCGCATATTGTTATCTCTGAAGTAGTTACTCATAGTACAAGATATAGGCATGAAAAATCTTGTCAAACAATATTAGCATAAACCTCTTTTCAATGAACTAAGAGAAATTAGTAGTATTACTGTTTTAACTATCATATATATATATATATATATATATATATATATATATATACAGTTGTTGTTTGGTTGGTTTTGTTTTGTTTTTTGGGTTTTTTTCCTTTTCCTTTCTTCATTTCTCTTTTTCCTCATTCCAGATTCTCTTTCATTTTGAAAATATCTTCTTATTTCACAATATCAACTGTATATTTTGGATCTTATTTAGTCTTTCAGCTTCTCACACTATGTAGACAATGATTTATTTCATGAGTCTGATTTATTTCACTTATGAGTATGATCTTGAGTTGCACCCATTTACCTATAAAAGTCTTAAGTTTATTATTCTTTGTGGCTGAGTAGCACTCCATTGTATAAAATGACCACATATTTCTTATCCATTCCTTGATTGTTGGGCATTTGAGTTGTTTCCAAAACTAACATGGGTACACATATATCACAGTGGTATGATGTTTTTAATTCTTCTGGAGAAATGCCCAGAAGGGGAACAGCTGAGTCAAATGGGACCTCTAATCCTAGGTTTTTGAGGAATTTCCACAATGATATCAACAATGGCTGCACAAAACTACACTCCCACTAATGGTCCAGAAGAGTCCTTTTTCCTTGCAGCCCCTCCAGCATTTGTTACTGGTTGATTTCTTGATGACAGTCATTCTTTCTGGAATGAGATAGAATCTGTGTTGTTTTAAATTGTTTCTCTTGAATGATCAATGAGGTTGATCATTTTTTTATACGTTTATATACCATTTGTGTTTGTTTGTCTGAGAAGCGTGAATTCATTTCAGCTGCCCGTTTTTGGATTGTTTCTTTGAATTTGAAAGAGGTCTGATTTTTTCAGTTCTTTTTATGTTCTAGGTATAATTCCTTTGTCCGAGGGACAACTGACTATAATTTTTCCCACTCTGTGTGTTATTTTTTCACTCTTGATGATTTCCTATGTTGTGCGAAAGCTTTATAATAAGGTAAGATCCCGCTTGTTGGCTCTTTGTAGTATCTTCTATGCAGTTTGAGTTTTGTTCATTAATTCTCTTCTTACACCAAGGTCTTCAAGATTTCTACCTATTTTATCTTCTAGTAGATTTAATACTTTGTTTTAATAGTTAAATCTTTGATCCATTTTGACTTTAGTTTAATTCAGAGTGATAGACATGGGTCTAGTTTTAGCCTTTGGCATGCAGAAAGCCAGTTTTTCCAGCACCATTTTATTGAAGAGGCTATCTTCCTTCCGTTGAATATGTTTGGTCCCTTTGACAAAGATAAGGTGGTTGATTGTGTTTGTAGTTGTGCCTGCATCTTTTATTCTGTTCCACTGGTTCTCTGGTCTGTTTTATTTTTTTTTTTTTAATACCAAGTTGATTTTATCACACTAGCTTTGCAGCATAATTACAAGTCAGGGATTGTGATGCCCTTTGACTTTCCTTTGTTGCTCAGAATTGCTTTTGTATTCTATGTCTCTTCTGGTTCCAAATGAATTTTAGGATTGTTTTCTCTACTTCTGTGATGCATGCTAATGGTATTTTAATTGAAATCACATTAAATCTATATAAAAATTTTGGGAGTATGGCCATTTTCACTGTTGGTTTTTCCTATCCATGAGCAAGTGATATCTTTCCATTTCCTGACACCTTCTTTTGCAGGGCACTGCAATTTCGGTGCGTAGATCTTCTACTTCCATTGTTAGATTGATTTCCAAGGATTTCATTTTTGGATGCTATTGTAAAAGATGTACTTTTCCTAATTTCTCTTTCTCTAAGTTTGTTGCTTGTGTGCAGGAAGGCTATTGACTTTTGAGTGTTGACAATGTATCCACTTATGTTACTGGATTTGGTTATCAAATGTAGAAGTCTTTTTATTATGTTTTTTGATCTTCTATGTGGAGTATCATGCCATCTGCAAAAAATGACAATTTAACTTTTTCCTTTCCTAAAATTATTCTTTTTATATCTTTCTCTTGTCTAATTGTTCTCTATAATGTTTCCAGAACTGTATTGAATACAAGTGGTGATAGTGGACAACCTTGTTTGATTTCCTCTGTGACTCATCAGCTGTTCAGGAGGGCGTTGTTTAGTTTCCATGTGTTTATGTGGTTTCCTTGTGTTTATGATGGTTTCTTTTGCCACTGATTTCCAGTTTCATTGCACTATGGTAAGATGATATGCATGGGATAATTTCAATTCCTTTCCATTTACTTAACCACGTTCTATGGACTAATGGGTAGTCTATTTTGGTGAATGACCCATGTGCACCTTAGAAGAATGTGTATTCTGATGTTGGGTAGAACACCCTGAAGACATGTGTGTTAAGTCCATCTGTTCATAGGTTTGTTTTAATTATGATATTTCTTTGTTGCTCTTTTGTCTGGATGATCTTCTAATTGTGAGAGTGGCATATTAAGTTCTTCCACTACAGTTGTGTTAGTGCTTATTTGATTTTTCATGTCTGTTATGTAGCTGGGTGCACCAGTGTGTGGTGCATAGATATCATTATTGTTAACAAATCTTCCCTTAACAAGTATGTAGTGACACTCTTTGTCTTTTATCAGTCATGGTTTGAAGCTCACATTATTTGCAAGTTGAATAGGCAAC
>RJWM01046779.1:0-12191 GCA_004363535.1 Dasyprocta punctata
CCTTTTTAATGCTGATAGTCTTTTACATTTAAAGATGGTAAAGTTAAGCAACTGATCCACTTTGTCAAGTAATATTATCTCATACAAAGTCAACTGGACTCTGTTATATGTGAATTGCTAAAGCTACAAAAATGACTTGTTTTCATGAGCTGAGACTAAATATATTTATTTTAAAGTAAGAATAAAGTTGCCATAGCAAAAGTAACCACATAAGTGCAAAGCTCAAATAAAAATGCTATTCCAATGAATTCATTTATTCTTTACTCAGAAATGTTACAAACTATTCAGATAATTTCACACACTATTTACTTTCTCATTTAATGTATTTATTTTTGTTTTTAACAGCACAGAAAAATCTTTGAACTGTTAGTTTTTAATGATGGTAGAAGTGATTTCAAAAGGAAGATTTTTTTTTTGTTTCCTTTGTTTTGGTTTTGGGCTGCAATTAGTCATTTTGATTAATTAAAAGGTTTTCCTTTTGACCTTTTCTGTACTGTGTAGAACAGAAACACATCACTTTCTCTCTCTGTCTCTGTCTCTGTCTCTGCCTCTCTCTCTGTCTCTCTTTCTCTCTGTCTCTCTCTCTCTCTCTTGTTTTTGATTTTTTGAGACAGGGTTTCACTGTACAGTTTAAGCCAAACTTAAACTCACTTTGTAGCCCAGGCTGGCCTTGAACTCACAGCAATACTCATGCCTCAGCCTCCTAAGTGCTGGGATTACAGACGTGTGCCATCATGCCAGGCTTTATATTGTTGTTTTTGAGGTCATTACCATGAATATTTTACTTTATTTTCAATAATAATGATTATTTAATATTTACAAGTGAATTGAAAGAATTTCAAAAGAAAGTAGGCATTTCATGCTTGCATTTTGACAAATTGTGAAAATCATCAACTGGAAAATATGTTCGTATTTCTCGACATGATTCAGCTCTGAAGGGTAAGATAAAACTAATTAGTTCACAAATGTATTTTCACCCAAACTAACATATGTTGAAGGTTAAAAGGATTTTATGTTATGATGGAAAATTTGATCAAAGATTTTGAAAAATAAAACTGACCACTTTGTGTTTTCGTTTTGACAATATATCCAAAATATTTTGTGGAAGCAAATGCTATTCACTCACTAGGCTATAAAATCAATGTGTAATTTCTAATGAAATGATTAGAAAACCTGATACCTACAGAATTTGGTGCTCGTGAGTTCATCATGCACCAGCCCGTCTGATTAGAGAGCTGAGAATCAACATGAAATTCTAATTGAGCTTCCGGAGTTCTGAAAAGTGCTTTTTGTACTGTATTTTTTAAACTTTGGATTTCAACCATAGCATATTGAATTGAAATACAATCAACAAATTAAGTTGAACCTTCATTTTTCTTCTTGATGTGTTGTTTCATTTTTTTAGTAGCACAATATATCGTTTTTGGTAAGGCATCTTTTAAATCAGTGAGGAAATAAAATTAATTATATTTGATATATACATTCCAAGGTCCTCAAAATTTCATTAAATGTAAACAGTATTATAGCTGAATTCATAAAATAACTTGATTTTAGTTTTCTGTTTTTTGCTAAAGACAATACCAGTAATCTTGACTATGAGTATCTTATTTATCATGTTTTTTATGTGTGCATGACCTGTTAGACACTTTGATTTGCCCCAGAACTATAACTTCATTACCCATAAGAATGTAAATTAAAACTGTAGTATCTAAATAATGCTAACTACTATTTGACTCATACTTTTTGCTTTTGAAGTAATCAGTCATCATTATATCTCAATTTTGAGGAACTATAATTTCTGGAACCATTGGGATATTCACAATAGTTAAAGAGTTCATATAATCAATTATTCAGATAAAACAAAAAACTAAAAGGCAAGTCACTGTTTTATTGTGTCATCCATTGACTTTCATGACAATTGATATTAGTTTTTTAGAAAACTATTTTCTAAAAAATATGACACATAAATAACTTTTTCTTTTCACCTAAATGTTGTCGGCATTTTTTAACCTTAGCTTGTAAACAGTTCCTTGAATTCCAATATTTTTATTTAATGAATTCTACATACTGTTTTAAAGAGGAGGGAGGAGAGAGGAAAGGGACATAAAAAGAATTAAGATGTGTTATGTCCATGGATCAAATCTCCACGATGAATGTAATCATATACTATAAACACATACTTACACAAATAAAAAATTAAAAAAGTAACAGCCTGCTTCAGTATCACTGCATAGCATCACCTACTGTTGACTTTGGTGATTAAAACTGTGGAAACCTTGTACTGGTGAGAGAAAGGAAATGCTAGGAACTTTTAGATTCTTCAGTGACAAAGGAATTAATTTTTAAAAACTCATGAGTTTATGCTGATGTTCATTATTTTAGTCTAAATTACTGTGTTCAAATCCTATCCTGTTATAATCTTGCTTCAATCATTTCCCATTTTTTGAGGAACCAGTTCTCTCCATACTGCAGTTTATATTTTTTCAACTGCACTATATCATGCTGCTATTTGTTTACCAGGTTGTATTTCTTTCAGTAGTAGTTTACTTTCTCATGTTGATTCCACCAACACCTTGATAAAAAACAAAGGATGAAACCTTGAGTACGAAATATTGACTTTCAGTTAGGTCCTTAAGTAAGTTAGAAAACAATTTACAATCCTTTACCAAAAAACCAACTTTTGGGAGGATATATGTTAAAATGTAGTTTGACAACAACTATTTGATTCTTGGTTCGGGCTTAAGGGCGCCACCTGCGCAAATCAGCACTAAGGCGCAGTGATCTCAGACTGCTGGGTGCCCCGGAGCAGAGAGGGCGGCGCAGTGCGCCGCTGACTCTCCCTGTGAGAACTGGAGATGAGAGTGGGACTTCAAGCCATGCTGAATGCTGGAGCATTTGCTAAAGAAAATGACCTAGTGTATTTTTTATTAGCGCGTGTTTGCAGTACATGCACTTTACTACCATCTTTGGGTGTTGGGTACATGTACATAATATGGCTTGACTCTCTCTTGTGAGAGTAGCTAGTTTATTGATACATTTTAGATATACATAATGATCACATTCATGATAGGGAATTTGTACCTTACGAGATATGTGCTAATTGTTCATTTTTTCCCTATTCCTTTACCTTCCCTTCAACCTCTCTTCCTTATTCACCAAAACTTTGATTCCATTTTTCCTTCTTTTCTTTTTTCTTTTCCCTTCTTTTTCCCTCCCTCCTCTCTAGTTTCCCATATCATTTGACCATTGTCTTCCTGTTTTGTAATATCTGGTATACATTTTGGTCCTTATTTATAGTTTTGGTTTCTCATACCAGAAAAACAGTGCAATATTTACACATGTGTGTTTGATTTATTTCACTTAAGAGTATAGTCTCAAGGTGTATTCATACCTAGAAATGTCTCAAGGTTATCCTTCTTTATGGCTGAGTAGTACTCCACTGTATAAAAAAACCACATCTTCCTTATCCATTCATTTATAGATGACACTAGGGCAGTTACCAAGGTTTAGCTATTATAAACTGTGCCACTATCAACATTGGTGTGCATATTTAGCTGTGGCAATTTTTTTGTCTTTTTTGAGACAGGGTTTTGCTGTGCAGTTCAGGCTGGCCTTGAGCTCATTTCATAGCCCAGGCTGGTCTTGAACTCTTGACAATCCTCCTGCATCAGCCTTGCAAGTGCTGAGACTGCAGGACTGTGCTACCATGCCCGACTTATAGCTATGGTACTCTATTAGTTACTTTTCTCATTGCTGAGACAAAATACCAGACACCCAAAGTTAAAGGTGAAAAGGTTTATTTAGCTCACAGTTTGTGAAGGTTTCAGTTCATAATCAGCTGGCTCCAAGGCAGTGGCATGGAACAGTGCAACAGTTCATGTCAACAGAAGACAGCAAAAACATCAAGATCAAAAACGGAGGAGAGCAAGCCTCTTTCCCTCCATTATATTGTAAGCTTGCTACCTGCCCTACGGTGGGTTCTCTACATTCTAAGATGTGGAACTACTGAGTCACTTAGTTAAGCATCTAAACTTCTCAAGTCGACACTGTGAATCAACCATTACAGGTATGATGCTTTTACTTCTTTCAGGAAGATAACAAGAAGGGAAACAGCTGGGTTGAATGAAATCTCTAGTCCTAGTTTTTTGAGTAATTACTACACTGATTTCCACAGTGGTTGTACCAGTGTACACTCCCATCAACAGTGAAGGGTTCCTTTTTCCCTATACCCCCGCCAGCATTTGTTATTGTTTGATTTCTTGATAATAGCCACTCTTTCCGCAGTGAGATGGAATCTCGGTATTAATTTGCATTTCTCAAATGACCAGTGATGTTGAATATTTTTTCATATATTTATTTGCCATTTCTACTTAATTACCTGGGAAGTGTCTATTTATTTTGGATAGTGTAGGCAAAGACTGAGTAAAACCCGGATCTCACAGGAAATATAAAGAATTGACAGACTGAAGAGAAAACCTACAGAGTGGGAAAAATCACATTAACTTTTTAAAAACTATCTTTCCCTCCCACCCCCTTCCCTTTTCTAAGTTCCCTTTCCTCATTTTTGCTTTTGTTGATTTTACTAATCTTATCTCATGTTTATGATGTATTACTTATTATTTATATTCATTAAGACTACTAGGTTCATTTACATGGCATATCTTAATTCTACTTATTTCCCTTTCCCCTCTCCCTTAGTCTCCTGGGCCTCTTCCCATTTGGAAGAGGTCTATACCCTTGGCTCCTTCTATCCATCTTTTATTGTGCTTTTTGTCTGTATTTTGCCTTCCTCAAATGAGAGGATATTGATAGAGTATGAGACAATTTGAATTAAATGGAATGGAGATGAATTTGTAGCAATTCACAAATTTGTGGGTCGATAGGTGTTGGTTCCAGCATTTCGGGAGTACTGGAAAGTGCACTAAGAAACCATATATATGAGAAGCAGAATAATATATGTTGAGTAATTAAGAAACTTTTCTCTCAATGTTGACTCTGAAAAAGGAGCAAGCAAGAGAGAAAGAGCAGTAGAGGGAGAGGGAAACAGAGAGAGAGAGGGGAAGGAGGAGGAGGAGAGGGAAAGAATGGTAGAAGGAAGGAAGAAAGGAAGAGCAGGATGGAGAGGGAACGAGGAATAAGAGAAAATAATGGAATATTTTAATAAATCACTGACAATATTGTTTTAACTGGCAATATTATTAAAAAACTAGAAGAGTTACAGTAGTAACAGAGACACCATGGGTGACGAAGTTATGGACACGTTGGACATTATCATATTTAAACTATGTTGAATTATATTTTATTTCATGTTATACCCTTTTTGCCCAGTAACAGCAGTTATATCTGATGAGATAATAGATACATACTATCATACAGATATCAAGAAAACATTCTCCTAGCAAAAAAAAGTCTGACTAATTTAAACAGAATACTTTATAAACTAAATACCAATAAATATAAGGAACTAAACCTGTATGCTAATACACTGAAGCAAAATTTGCATGGTATAGTAGAATTAGTCCATAACATTTTTCATAAAATCTTTAAATACTTATTTGGCAATACTTATTTGACACAAAAATAGTTGTTGCACTGGGGATGTAGCTCAGTGGACCTGGATTGACAAGGACCTGGATTGAATCTTCAGCATAGCTAGAAAAAAATATTTAAATGAAGGGAAAAAAGGTATCAAGGTATTATAGCATTTAGAAAACATTAGATTTCCTTAAATACATGAGCTTAGACTTTATTTTCTGGTGAGATTATAATCAGTGCATATCTTGACGTACAAAGAAATTAATTTGTAGTAACTGTTATTAAGCAGAGAAAACACATGCCATATTAGAAGATACTATTTGTAAAATACTTAGTTTAGATAGAGAGTTATGCCAAACTGTTTTAGAGAAAAATTCTCTATTGTCTGATACATAAATATCTGATCAAATAAACTTGCGATCAGATATCCTAAAATACGTTTTCTTAGAATGATATGACATTTCCTCTTTAATATAAATTATTGTAACCAACTTGGATATTTGTATATTGTTACTTATAACCAAATTAAATTGATATGTGACAACTCATAGAAAACACAGAGCAATAATGCCACTTTGAAGTTGCATATATTTCAAGTAGAAAAACATATTTCTCAGTGCCTGATTAGAATATTAGGTAAATATTTAATTTCCCACACAAACATAACTCTCTACTTTTAAATGGTTTGACCAATTTATTTTTTGCAAATTGCCTTCTATAGTGATAACCTCATTTTAAAATGGCAGTGTGTAATTTTCTTAGTTGAATTTAGACTTTTTCTCAGGAAACAACTTAAAATATTTTCATTAATTTTAAGTTTTACATTTGCTTCGCAAGTTTTCAGTTGCCTGTCAGTGATAATCTTGTCTGCATCTTAGATGAAAGTATGAAAGAGCTATTAAAAACTTGCTTATGTCCCAGATTTGCTGTGAATGTAAAAAGGTCTTTTACTGATTTATAATAGGTTAGTGTCAAGGTGACTATCATTTGGAAGCTTAATGTAATTATTAATAACAACATGTATTTTGAGTTATGTGAAAGAATCAGAAGTAATTCTTGATTACAAAAATATATTGGTAGCTTTTATAAGTAGAGAGAATTCAATCTTTAAAAAAATCTATGAAAAGGAAATTAATATATTACTAAAAAGTAGAAAAGCTGACATCAAAAGGTTGTGCTAAAAATATTTCTCTGATTCTTGTGTCTATGAAATTACATATGTTCTATGGAAAATATGCAAAGTGACATCAAGTCACATTTGAAAATAAAGGTCACAGATATTTTAATGGAAAAACACATTTTAATGTTGAAAATATGGTTTTTCATTTGAAAGGAAAACAAGTACCTTAAATGAATTATATTAAAAGTTCATACCTTACTGGTTCCAGTGATGCTGCCTGTAATTCCAGAGGCTGAGTAAAAGGATTATGGATTTGAGACCAGAATCAGCAATTTAGCAAGACTGTCTCAAAATTAAAAAGTAAAAGGTTTGGGACATAACCCATTCACCTTCTGTAAGTCAAAGCACAAAACAAAAATGAAATTTATATATAATTAAAGTTTTTTTTGAAGAATCATACTTGGATTAAATATAATTAAATATGAGCCTAAATATTGATTAAAGGAAAGTTTTGCTCATTACGTACCTACCACTTTCGTAATGTCGTTAGAAATGAGAATCAATAAGATTAGTTTGTGCTCTTCGTATTTGAAAGAAAAACATCAAATGCCCGGCAGTTTTCACCCACCATTCATCTACATCAAGTAGCTGCACAGAGAATATTTTTTCTAAAATGCTGTCCTTGTTTCATTTACCTTTCCTAGTATTTACCACTTGCATTTGAAACTCCACAATTACTACCATCTAAATGTACTGTAGTTCTTTTGGTTGCTTCATTTTGCTTTCTTTCCAACTGATATAAAAAAAGTAGAGCTATCTGTGTCTTAATTATTGAGCTGAAAAATATTACACCTGTATCTACAGTCTAGTCTATTGCATCTAAGTGACAAAAGCTGAAGATGCATAAAATTGACATCATGGCTACTGTATAAATCTCTCTGAAGCTTCTTTGGAATTATGGATATTTGTATCAGTCAGCTTGTGTTAGCTCTCTTATGGTACAGTCTTGTCTCGTGTAATATCATTGATGACAAGCTACTCTTTAGAACAGAAAATAATTGAATTTTATATGTATTTTAGATTTTCTTTTCTTCCCTTGGATATTTATAGGTGTATTATATACAACATAATTTCATCTATTAATTATTTATGTGACTCTTCAAATTTCCATCAGGCACAAATAATACCATGAAAGTACCTAGAGTACACCATGTTACATATCATCTGATACATTTTGTTCAACATGGTTTTTTTTTGACAAAGCACAGACCTTTTATCCTGAATCACATTCAACAGTGAGAATTATTAGTACTTATGAATTATTATTTTCATAATATTAAATTTTACCTCATTGGTTTATTTCAATATGTACCTTTTAATTAAATTAATAAGTGGATGCTTTTAGTTCAGAGAAAATAAATTGATGTACTACTTAATAAAAACAAATTTTACTTTGTTAATTTTATTTTAAAGAGAATAAAACAAAATAAAATAAAACAGAACAAAGCAAATCAGAACAGAATAATGCAAGCAACACAGGACTTCACAATAAGACAACAGGAAATCAATAGTGGCTACCGTAATGTCTCTTGTTTTCTTAGAACTAGTTGTCCATACCTTCACACACAATACAATCAAACAAAACAAAATAGTATAAAACCAGTCATAACAAAAGAATGAAAGCATTATGGGACTTCAAAATAAGATAATAGGAAAACAACAATGGCTACCATAATGTCTCTTGTTCTCTTAAAATAACTGTCCATACCCTCATACACAATGAAATCAAATAATAGAAAGCAGACTAAAATCAATCAAAACAAAAGAATGAAATCATTACAGGACTTCAAAATCAGATAACAGGAAATGAACAATGGTTACCACAATGTCTCATTTTCTTCAAAATAACTATTCATACCATCACACATAATAAAATTGAACAAAACAAAGCAGAATAAAACCAATTAAATAAAAGAATGAAAGCATAATAGGACTTCAAAATGAGATAATTAGAAACCAACCACAATTACCATAATGCATCCCATTATGTTCAAAATAGCTGCCCATACTATCAGCCACAGTAAAATCTAACAAAACAAGACAGAACAGAACCAAACCTAACAAAATTGTGAAAACATTACAAGAGTTCAAGACAAGACAGTAAGAAATTAACATTGGTTACCACCTTCTCCTCCAAGGTGTTTCCTCCCCAATCACTTTTATAATATCTATTGTTTTTAGAACCCACTAAATCCTGTTTTTTATGCCAGTGTTCACTCGTATGAGTTCAAACTCTTTCACCCATGAACATGACCTCCAATTGCATTCGTTTATCTACAAAAAGCCTCGAGATTATCCTACTTCATAGCTGAGTAGCTTTCCATTATATGAAAACCATGTCTTTCTTATCAATTCTGTGGTTGATGGGCAAGCTACCCTGCTTTATTCTGTCTCCTGTCACATGGAATAATTATTTTCTCCCCTTTGATTTTCAGTGTATGAATTTCTTTTCAGTTAAATGTGTTGCTTGTATACAGTGCATTGATAAATCTTGTTTCTTAGTCCACTCTGCCTGTGTTTCTTTTTATTGCTGAGTTGAGGCCATTTACATTAATGGTTACAAACAGTATACATTAGTTTGTCTCTACCCTGCTATCCTCCTGCTATTTGCCCTCCATTTTTCCCCCATTCAATTGCATGTCCTATTTGGCAATCCTCCTCTGCTGCTGTTCCTGGAACCATGGTCATCTTTATCTCTCTCTTGAATATTCTTCAGCACTCTCTGTAGGGTTGGTCTGGTGGTCATGAATGCCTTCAGTTCTTTATCATGGAAGTATCTTATTTTTCTATCAATTTCGTAAAATAGTTTTGCAGGGTACATCAATCTGGGTCAGAAGTTGGTTTCTTTCAGGATTTGAAATCCTTTGCTCAAAACTCTTCTTGACTTGATCGTCTGTGTTGACAAGTCTGCCTTGATTCTGATTGGTTTTTCTTTATAGGTGATCTGTTTCTTTTCTCTAACAGCTTTTAATATTCTATTTTTATGCTGAATTTCTGGGATCTTGATTATCATATACCTGGGTGTAGATTTACTTTGGCTATGACTAGTTGGAGTGCTATATGCCTCACTTATCTGTATGCCAGATCCTTTTCTCATGTTTGGGAAGTTTTCAGCTATTACTTCTGTAAATAGCCTTTTCATTTCATTTGTGTTGACCCCTGCTTCTTCACTGATACCTATCACTGTTAAATTATTTCTCTTTGCATCATCTTGCAGCTGTTGAATTGTTATTTCCTCGTTCCTTGTTACTTCTAAAAGATCTTTCTTTTCATGATTGCTAGCTGCAATGCTGTCTTCAAGGTATGAAAGTCTATCTTCAGTCTCTTTCAAGTGGTTTTGCCAGTTTTCAATTGACTCTTTAATCTTCTGGATATCTTTTTTAATCTGCTTCATATTGTTCATTCAGGTTTCCATCATTTTCCTATGCTCCCCTTTTTCAATCTATATCTTCTTTAGATATGCCCAGCAATTCTTTCATTATGTTTTTTGTTTCTTCTTTTACCTGAGACATTATTTCTGATCTAATTATTTTTACAGCCTCATGAAGCTGTTTCTTTACTTCATTTGTTATCCTCTCGGAGGTTTCAGGTGTGTGACTTTCATTTTCTTCCAGGACTGTATCTCCCAGACTTGTTCTGTGTGGGCGGGGGGTCTGACATTGCCTTTTGCTCCTTCACTTTGACATTCTCCTGTGTTCCTTCCAACAAGCTGGTTGTGGGGTCCCAGGCACTTCCCACGTTAGCTGCCCCTACACAGTGTAGGAAAATGGGACAGGCGCCTATGTTCCTCTGACCCCACCATTTACAGGGAGTTAGCAGGGCATGGAGCAGGCTTCTCCAGACCTTTGCAGCTACACTGGGGCTTCCCCAATGGCCAGGGGTGTGTGGTGGTGGTGTGTGGCTATACTGGGACTCCTGCAATAGTGGCAGGCACACAGGGGTGTGTTTGCCTATTTCTCACGGTGGGTGATGGCTGCCCAAAAGAAGCAAGGGTCTCCAATGGTGGCCTGTGAGTGGGGTGCATGGGGCTTACCTGGCTGTGTGTCCCTGTTCCCACTGGCTGCCCACAAGAAGCAAGTCTTCTACTGTCGGTGGCAGGCAGGCAGTGGCAGATCGGCTGGTTCTCTCTGCCTGTGCCGGCTACCAGCTAAGAACAAATTTTAAAACACAGCATTTTTTATACCAGTTTTTCTGAGATGTACATTAAAAGAGCAAAAGTTATTTGGTGTGTTTTAAGGAATATGTAAATAAGGATAGATAACTAAAAATTAATGACAGAGTAAGAGAGGGGGAAAACAATGGGAACAACAGGTACATTCAATAATGAATCATGAAGTGCAAAATAATTACTAGCCTGATCCTTCAGTACCTGAGTTCTACATCTTGTCAAGTGATTTACTTTTTAGATATTTGGAGAAGACTCAATGCTGACCAGGGCTCCTCCTTGACCCCTGAACCTTGTGGTGTGAAATATGAGGGATGTACATTCAATCGTATCTTCAGAGATACTGTTCTGATGGTTTACAACAACACTTAGAAGGATCTTTTGTCCAGATATTATGTTCAGTAACATTTTCTATGAAATTTGATGATACAGTTGGTACAAATTCAGGGAGGAAGGCAAGACAATTATGGCGATGAAAACTGGAAAGACTAACAGGGAAAAAAAGAGAGAAAAATAGGCAGTTTTTAACCAGCAACTTTAAATAATCATTTGAGAGAAATTTTTGACTTTAGGAGATAAGAGAATGAAAAGAGAAAATACTATTTTTGATAGTTAAAAGAAATAAATTTTCTTTAATCCCTATCCTCCTATAACTACTACCCAACTTTTCTTTTTCTGTTTTACAGAGCAAATTTTCTAAACACTGCAGCATGCTGTATTCTACGATTAAAATTTTTTTATGGTTCAAAATAAGTACACAATATTCAAATATCAAAAAATAACACATGTCAGTTCCTGGATATATTCATTCTTTTCTTGTCCTCCCTTCCTGCCCTTTCCCCTTCCCTCCCACCCTTTCCCATTCCTTTTCTTAATCTTGCTGAAGGCAAACTGGATAAAGAAAAGAAGGAAATAACCTCATCCATGACTTTTAAAAAACGTCATTTAGATTAATCAGTTTATTTTTTGTAGCTCTTTGAGTAAACAGATGTTTTAGACTCTCTTCTCTCTCCCAGTTGTATAAGATAAAAGAGGTGTTGGTAAAGGGAAACTGTCTCTTTTCCAATAGCTGACACTCTGCTATTTCTAAACTCAGAAATATCCTAGTGATAAGCTGTGGGGAGCCACATAAAAGGTCACCTTGGGCATGTGGGACGCAGCAACTGTAGGCCGGACGGAGTGTAAGCGAGGCCTTGGGGAAGGAGCAAAGCCTGAGCTAGATTACCCCTCCCATCGAGTAAGCCAAGATGGCGACCATATCCTGCTTCCGCATATTACACAACCCCACCCCAGATGATGTATCGCTGACGC
>RJWM01046780.1:0-12190 GCA_004363535.1 Dasyprocta punctata
ACTAAAACCTCCTCCTCTTCCTCCTCCTCCATTTCTATCTTCTCAACAGTATTTATCCCTAGCGTTGGAACTTTAACAATTTTATCCTAGTTCTCTTCCTCTAGGCATGGATTTGAGCTTGGAGTTTGGCCTTTGTTGTTGTGGGTGTGAGAAGGGACTGCCTCATGGCCACTGTAGTCTTACACAATATTTCTTTTTATTAAAATAAATCATGTTGTTCATTAATAAATAACAATATTTTTCCAAATCTTGGTGGATGAGGTGGGAGACAATAGGACCCTGGATGTCAGAGACTTTGCAATGAGTCCCAGTCTCCTGCTTGGGGCTATGGCACATGGAAGAAAGAAAGAAAGAAAGAAAGAAAGAAAGAAAGAAAGAAAGAAAGAAAGAAAGAAGAAAGAAAGAAGAAATAAAGAACTAAAGAAAGAAAAAAAGAAAGAAAGAAAGGAAGGAAGGAAGGAAGAAAGAAAGAAAGAAACTACGGTGGGGTGGGAATCTGGGATGACCAGTTGTTTATGAGGAACAAAAGGCCAGGGGACAGCCAGAACCTCAGCATTTATTGACTGAGGAGGGGATTATTGGATGACTCAGAGGTAGTAGTGATCCTAAACTAATGAGGATCTTGTACTGGAGCTTTTTTTGGTCTCAGTAGTTTTAGTCTTAGTGGTTTTAGTCTTAGTCTTAGTGGGTGGGAGAAGATGGTGTAACCCCTAATGAGATAATGGGAAGTCTCAAAAGGGTGATATCAAAAATTCCAAACCTCTGTTCAACCCTTCAGGAAATAAGTAAAACTAGCCATTGTGAATCTGTGGTCCCCAACATCTGGGGAAACCCAGAGAACCATTCATTTTGGAGAAACCTGAACTAAATTGGTTCAGGCAGGTGCTTTTCCAGCCATGGAGGGGGCTTTACATAGTTCCAAGATTATAAACACAGATTACAGACCAAAGATGATAAAGATTATATACCAAAAACCAAAGATTATAAACACAGATTAACAGGCAAACAAACAAGATAGATAAGGCAATAGTGTTAAGTCAGACATCACTTTTAGATGTACTGGCTAAACTGGATTATAATAATAATTTTTCTCTTAGTTTTTAGTTTATAGCTGTAAGTATAATAGTCAGAATTCTCCCCAGGGAATATCAATTATTACCTTTTAATTTTGTGTGAATTATAACAGGGATCTCTTGTGATAGTTTTGTTACTTCAACACCATAGATTTACACTACTGAGAATCAAAATGAGAAAAGGGTATCAGGCTATACAGGAGGAAAAGTAGAGAGGAAGTTGGAGGAAACTTGAAAGAAGGATCATTAAAGACATCAGTTTCACAATTAGGAGATGAAGATTTAGAAAGGCACACACAACAGCCCCTCTTTATTGGGAGATCTTGTGATAAGGTCATGAAAACCTAAATGTAAGGGACTTTAGAATCTTTGCCCTGATTGTGACAGAAGAGGTCTAACTGTAGTACGGGGCTATACTTCAGAATTTCATCAAGGGGCCAGAGTTCCTGATCTAAGAGCTTATATTGAGCCAGATAGTGTTGTGTAAGAAAAGAAATTTTTTTCTTGAGAATTTGAGGGTAAAATTTAGACCAGTTCTTAAGAACATAGCTCAAAGTTAAATCAGAAGAGAAAGAGGATGTGAGACCCATCCTTGGGTCTGACCATGGTGCACCATCCGACCCCCTTAAAAAGTCCCTAGAGGCAAGCTTCTTGGTTTCCAGGGAGGGAAAAGCCAGTGCATTCTGAGAATCGGCCATGCTGGGAATGGGAGAAGCCACAAAGAAATCAACTAGCCAGCCTTTCTGGTAAGCTGCACAAGTTGTGCAGGTTCCAGGGAGAGAAAAGTCAGGTAGTGCCTCCCCTGAGCCTACTGGTGCACGGGCTGAGAATCAAATACCATGTCCCGCCCCCCCTACCCCCATAAGCAACCAACTGGTTCCGAGGACAGGCTGAGTTGATAGCAACTAAGATACATAAAGCAAGCAAATTCTTGTATTGTTTGGTTGATTTTCAGGCCTAGGGCCAGTGGTCTGAGCATCTCTTGAGAGGATGACTGTATGCAATATAGCAAATATGGGGGATTTCCTTCTATCTTGTCTTTGAAGTCCAGTATTGTTTTCACTGTTTTGCTTTGTTCTGATTAATTGTTTTTGCTTTATTCAATATTCTGTTTTGATTGATTTTATTCTGCTTTGTTTTTGGTTTGATTTTGCTATACCTGATGAAATGGACAACTATTGTGAAGATAACAAGATATACTATGGTAGCTATTGTTGTTTTTCTAGCATCCTGCTTTGAAGTTCTGTACCAGTTTTGATTGGCTTTATTCTGTTTTGTTTTGTTGGATTTTACTATCTTTAAAAGAAAAAAAAATCCCTAGAGGGTGACAGACCTCCTACCATCTGTATAGGAATGTGAGGCAAGCCAAAATCTGGGGTAGAAGGAGAACCTACCACCCATGAAAATGAAACCCATTTGAAGGGAACTATGGTGCTGGGGCCAACAGCAGAATAGCTGGGGTCACTGGTTTCATGTTGGAGTGAACTGTAGCACTGGAACCACTGACGGTGGCTGCTGTTTCTGGTTGGTCAAACTAGACTGACCTAAAGAGGAGACTCATAAACCAAATTTGGCTGTAAGAGAAAGGGGAAACACACTGTCATGAAGAGATAAAAAGCCTGGTCTTCCATATCAGGTAGCTCAACCAAGAGTGGGCAAAACTGGGGGCTAGCCACTGTGAAAGATCAGGAGAGAGCAGTGAAACTGTTATGTGGGAGTCATTAAAAATATGCACAGATTTTCCCCAGACAACTTCTGCTGTTAAATGTGCTGTGCTGTGAGAATAAGGGGGTCTCAAGGAAGAAAAGTGGAGCTCAACCCTGTGGACTATGGTGAGCTATCCCCTTTCTCCCACTGCCTTCAGGCCCCATCAGTTGGTAGCACCAGCCAGGGTACCTCAGTTGCAAGTAACAAGTAAGGCATTCTGCAGGGGGTCCAAAGGAGCTCCTCAGTCATACCCTGACAGACAGCGGCAATCAGGGTCATAGTTCTAAGACCATTGGGTCTTACTGGAGAGTCATCCCACCCAGGTATAATTAGTTGCCCACAGACTGATCTTCCAACCAGGCACAAACACCAGAGTAAAGAGATGGCAAGAGAAGCAGGGATGAATCCCAGTATTGGCTGTCAAATTGTCACGCTTGGTGCCATACGAAAGGCCAATGATGTGAATGGTAAAATGACAAAACAAGTGCAGAAGGAAATGTATTGAAAAACATGCTGTGAGAAACAGAGTGCTAGTCAGGAGATGGAACAGCCCCAGAACTTCAAGGGGATGATTTTTATGGTAGGGGGTGGGAACGGGGCTGGTGGCAGCCACATCACAGGGCAACCAAGCATAGAGTATGTGTGTGTTCCTGGGAGAATTTGTGTTTTGATGCTTTAAAATGTTGATCATTAGACATATATTGGAAGCCCAAACTATGAGAAATGTTCTCATTATCCATAGTCTATGATGAAAAATGTTTTCATTGTCTTTTTGTCCACACAAGTTGCTTTAAAGTTTCTTCCAAGCTTATACAGTTTATTGATCAACGATAGCCTTGAGCTAAATTTATACATAAATTAGGGTTTCACTGGGCCTTTATTTTCTAAGAGTCCCCTTTCATCAGTAGTTATGACTGTCCATGGATCTTTTTCCTGCTTCCTCTGCACAGTAAATTGACGAGGTTCTCCATTATCATCTTGGTGAAACAGTGCTGTTGCCTGAATGTCTGTAGCTGACATAAAAATGGGGACATCAGTCTGTGTTGATCACTTTTCAAATTTCAACTCTTTTTCAAAAACAGTTTCCTATCTGCGTTTTCCTAGCTCCTGAGCCATTAGACATTTTTCTTCTGATGCTCTGAATTTTTCTAGGGTTTATGGTTATTATTTGAAAGAGGGTCTGTTGTATTGGGAGCTCACCTCTTTTATCCTAGAAGCAGAGCCTCCCAGATACTGGATTTTGCAGTTTAAGAATGTCAGTTTGACGTTTTAAAATATGAATTTGAATTCTCTGTTACAACACTTCATTTTTTCCATGCATGTATTTGTCTCATGTCTTCTATTTTATTTTTATATTAATTTTTATTTATTTTGAAGTCCTTGCTTGAAAATTTCCATATCTGGTTCATTTTTCAGTCTTCCTCTATTAATTGTTTTATCTCTTGATTATTGATCATTTTTCCCACTTCTTAGCTGTACTGTTTCATTATATGGTGACCATTGGGAGTTTGAAAAATTCTAGAGGTTTTAAGTGAATATCTTTTACCAGAGTTGATTTCTTCTTGCCTTTTCTAAGCCATTAGCAAGGTGACTAAATGCTTCATCCAGTCAAGAGTTCAGCTAAGAAAATGCTTAGTTACAATATAGTCTCATTCATATCTAACTCATCTCCACTCCCAGGCTGTTGGCCTCCAGATCTTCCTCCTGAGAGCCTGAAGATGTTCACTGAGGAGTCCACCCTGGTAAACCCTTAAAGCTGGGCTTTCTTTTCTCAACACTGTGAGACTGCCTCAGCTTCCAGGCTGCTTTCAGAGTTTCTACTTACACATTCGTAGTCCCAAATCAATCTAGCTTTGGAATTTGGCAAGTGTCTGTCCAGAAAGACTGGAAGAACACTGAGGTCACTTAGGTCTCCACCCCATGAGACTGCCAAGAGTTGCACTATTTCTTCTGACTCCATTCAGGTAAAGACTGATTTTCAGGCTTTTGGCCTTTAGCCTCCCAGGAAAGGCAGGTACAGAGGTCAGTTCATTCTCTTCAGTCTCTGCCCTGAATATGGACCCTCAGATATCTTTATACCCATGATTGGTTTTAAGGAATTTTTATGTAACTTTTTGTTCTGGGGTTATCTGTCATCGGTGGTATCAGTGACAGTCCTATTTCGTCACGAGCCAAAAACTGTTTTATGGGAATCTCGGGGTGGGAAGATGCTAGAGTGAGAAGAGGGGATGGTGAAGTAAAAAAGATCAAGATATGTATATGCATTTATTAAATATCATAAACATACACTATTGAAAAGAAGAAGGAAAAGAAATCAGTTGTCATAGTATGCTATAGAAGTTTGGTTACAAGAAAGAAAGAAAAAACAGGGAGAGAGGAAAAGAAAGCCAGAAATGGAGATGGAGAGGGACAAAGAAGAAGGAGAGAAGTATTGAAAAGATGTTTACATTCTTAAAACTCCTCCCATACCTTATCACATGTAACAGGCTCACATGTGGGCCACAGAAGTCCATCAGGGGAAGGTGTGTCTTTGGAGAGAGAAGGAGTGAACATCATCTGAGTTCATTGTCTTCTCCTGTTCACTGTCTCAGCAGGAAAGAAGAAAGGTATGCTCCTTACCAGAGACCTGCTGCCGGCGATGCCTCAGACGCCTGTTGAGCCTCTCTCTATTCTGTGTTCAGAAATGTTCTAGGCACTGGAGTAAAATGGGACGAATCCCTGCCTTGAGGGAGTTCCCAATGCCTCATCAATTCTTCCCTGCATTTTTGAGGGCCTGGCATTTGGTGAGGGAAGAGTTTTAATTACATACTGAATGAGATGTTTTTTTCTTTTCTCTTCTGCTTGTATTCATGTGCCAACTCAGATCTTTTTAGTTAATGCTGATTAGTCAGAAAGCTGTAAGTCAGGAAACTGGGAAAGTTGTGTGCTTTTCATAGCGTGAAACTGACCCCACGGGTCACCATCTTCTGCTCAGTATATAACATCATTCTCAGAGATTTGCCACTGTGTTGAAAATGGGAAAGAAAATCTTTCACGGGGATTATTACATCAGTTGGATCCAATCAGGCGTGGGTACTTTTTTGACAAGGTAAATGAAGAGATTACCATCTAGTAATTTCCAAACAGGAATAGTTAAACTATGTATCCGAATAAAATATTAACACTATTGGCATGCAAAGATTATAGAAATGTAACTTTTATCATAAGAAACAGTCCCTATAGTGTAGCTTAAAAAATACCAAATTCTTCTTGCAATTATTGTTAGAGACTTAAAAATTAAGTTTCCTTCCCTGGAGTAGTTTAACTCTCAAAACGGTTACTTCTATTATCCGTCCATCCAAAATTATTCAGTTGATTTAATCCCCTCAAAATTACTGGATTTTCACCACGGGATTTAGCTGGGGGATTTTTCCAGCTCTGCTGATACCAACATTTAAAGTGATTATGTATAATCTATTTTCATTCCACTACTTCATCTTAGAAAATACTGCTTTCCCAGTTTTTCTATCTTCAGTGGAAAGGCGCTCAGGGTTGGCTGTACTGTCAGGATTCAGTTCTCTGCCATTCGTTCAGGAAAAAGACTTCAGAATTGGTGCTGGGGTCTCTTTGGCAATAGATTCTCTTTCCAAAATCCTGCTACAGCCCTGCCAGGCCTGCCAATGCTGCTCACATGCTAAAGAAGGATAGGTTGTTAGGTTGTTGACTTAACAAGTTCTGGATACCCCAGGGACGTTTGGAGTTAGAGGCCTTTATACCAGCACAGGCTCTCTGGACCTCTGTTCAGAGTGAGAGAAGACAAGGAGAGAGGACAGACAGTGTTATTTATTCTTCCTAACTTTTTTAATTGCACAGAGTGATGCGAATTAGTTCAAATAGGCTATAGCAGTTAGAATCTAAGCTCTACTCATAAGAAGAAAATACACAATGGATTTTATTTAACCTCAATAAAGCTGAACTATTGATTGTACTTGGGCACTAACTCCATTTACAGTGTATTCCTTGTTTTATGCTGACCAAGAACCCAGAGAACAGAAGTTTTGTTGGCTATAAAGTATTTTAGAAATAATTTTAAATGGTTCATCCCTGCAGTAAGTTATATTTCTATCTTAGTTTTTTGTTGCTGTAACAGAGTATCCTAAAATAGATGACTTATAATAAATGGAAATTTTAGCTAACAGTAGTGAAGACTATGAAGCCCAAGATAAGATGGCTACATTTGCCAAGGGTCTTCTTGCTAGACCATCTCATGGAAGAATGCAGAAAGGCAAGTGCAAAAGGGAAAGTCAACTCTTGCGAGTCTTTCTAAAATGGTGTCAATTGGTTTATGAGGGTGCAATCCTTATAATTTAAACACCTCTCATTAAATCCTATCTCCCAATGCTGATGCATTAGGGATTAAGTTTCACCATGAGTTTTTAAAATTTTGCCTTTAGTTTTATTCGTACGTGTTTGCAATTCAAACTTTACAATCATCTTGGGGAGTGGTTACATGCACATATTACAGTTTCTTTTCAAATCTCCTTCCTTCCTCTTTCCCCTCCTCTTTGGGTTCCCCATCTCCTCTTTTGTATTATTGCTATTTTTATCTTAGCTCATGTTGTGGCATATACTGCTTACATTAACTGATGCTTTTAAGTTTCTGTACATAGCACATCTTTATTCCTTTCATTTCTTATTCTCCTTCTCCTCACCCCTCAGCCTTTTTCCCATGAATCATCCCCCTATTGCAAGAAATCTGTACCCTTCCTTTCTTTATATATTATCTATCATTTTTTTGTCACACTTTGCCTCACTCAAATGACAGATACCACACAGTATTTAAGCTTGTGTGTCTGATTTATTTCACTCAACATTATATTTTCTAGATGCATCCATCTTCCTACAGATTTGTCATTCTTTGTTCCCTAGTAGCATTGCATTATATATTAATACCACATTTTGTTTATGCAATTGTCTGTTGATAGATATACAGGTTGATTCCAGGATTTAGCTATCATTAATTGTGATGCTATAAACATTGGTATGCAAGTATCATTGTAGTATGATGACTAACGCTCTTCGGGGGAAGATACCTAGTAGGGCTATGGCTGGGTCATATAGAATTTCCAATTTCAGTTCTTTTAAAAATCTCCATACTGATTTTCATAATGGTTGGACTAGTTTGCATTCCTATCAACAGTGTAGGAGGATCCCTTTTTCTCCACAGCCATGCTAGCATTTGCTATTGTTTGATTTCCTAATGGTTGCCATTCTTCGCAGAGTAGGGTGGAATGTTAACATTGATTTAATTTGCATTTCTCTAATGCCAGAGATGTTGGACATTTTCTCATGTATTTGTTGACCATTTGTCTTTCTTCCTCTGTGAAATAACTATTCATTTCTCTAACCCGTTTCTTGACTGCCTCTTTAATTTTGGTGGCTGAATTTGTTTGAGTTCATTGTATATTCTAGATATTAGTCCTCTGTCTGAGGAACAGCTGACAAAATTATTTTCCCATTCTGTAGGTTGGCTCGTCAGTCAACTGATTGATTTTTTTGTTGTATAGAAGCTTTTTAGTCTGTCATAAACCCAGCTGTGAATTCTTGCTAATATATCTTGTGCAACTGAGGTTCTGTTTAGAAAATTCTTTCCTACTATGTCTTCAAATGTTTTACCTATTTTACCTTCCAGAAGGTTTAATGTGTCTGCTTTAATGTTCAGATCTTTGATTTATTTTGATTTTAATTTCGTATATAGTGAGAGAGAAGGACCCACTTCCATTCTTCCACAGACAGATAACCAGGTTTCTCAGCACCACTTGATGAATAGGCTGTCTTTCCTCCAACATATGCTTTTGGACCCTTTGTCAAAGATCAGACAGTTGAACACGTCTGGTGAGGTTTCTGTATCTTCAATTCTGATCTCTTTTTGTCCCAGTATTAGACCATTTTTATCCCTATTGCTTGGTAGTAAAGCTTGAAGTGAGATATCGCTATGCCACTTGATTTGCTCTTATTCCCCAACATTTCTTTTGCTTTTTGGGTCTTTTCTAGTTCCATATGAATTTTAGGATTGTTTTCTGTGGATCAGGAGAGTTGCTCTTGGGACTGCACCGAATGTGTAGAACAGTTTTGGAAGTATGGCCATTTTGACAATGTTGGTTCTGCCTATCCAGGAGCAGAGGACATCTTTTCACTTTCTGATGCCCTCTTCAATCTCCTTCTTCAGAGTCCTGTAGTTTTACTTGTGGAGGTCTTTGATGTCCTTCGTTCGGTTAATGCCTCGATGTTTCATTTTTCTTGAAGTGACTGTGAATGGTATTGTTGACATAATCTTCTCATCGTGTTCATTGTCGGCACACACAAATGCTAATGATTTTTGTGTGGTAATTTTGTATCCTGCTACTTTGCTGAAGTTTCTTGTTTCTTCTAAGAATTTTTGGTGGAGTTCTCTGGGTCTGGTATATAGAGGAATGTGTCATATGCAAATAATGATAATCCGAGTTCTTTCTTTCCTCTATGTGTCCTTTTTATTTCTTTCTCTTACCTAGTTACTCTGATTAATGTTTCAAATACTGGAATAGAAGAGGTGATAGTGGACATTGCTGTCTTATTCCTGATTTTAGGGGGAATGCTTTTAGCTTTTCCTCATTTAGTACAATGTTGGCTGTTAGTTTGTCATATAGCCTGTATCATATTCAAGTATGGTTCCTTTATGCCTATTTTTTTTCAGGGTTTTATCATGAAGAGGCATTGGATTTTGTCAAAAACCTTTTCTGTGTCTATTGATATGATCATGTAGTATTTTTGGTCCTGTTAAATGACTTAGGTATGTTGAACTATCCTTGCAGCTCTGGGATGATCCCTACTTGATCATAATGTTGTGTATTTTTGCATCTGTGTTCATTGAAGAGATTGGCCTATAGTTCTTTTTTGTAGCTGGGTCTTTATCCAGTTTTAGAATTAGGTCAATACTGGCTTCCATAAATGAATTTAGAGACACTCCATTCCTTTCAATTTCTTTGAAGAGTTTGAGGAATATTGGTGATATAACATCCTTAAAAGTTTTGTAAAATTCAGCTGTGAATCCACCAGGTCCTGGGCATTTTTCAGTTGGTAGATTCCTTGCTACTGAATCTATTCTCTTGTTTGTTATTGTATTGTTAAGCACACTTATGTCTTCTTGGGTTTGTTTTGGTAGTTTGTATGAATCTAAGAATCTGTCCATTTCTTCACAATTTGCTAATTTGTTGGAATGTAATTTTTAGAAGTAATTACTATCTTCTGGATTTCAGCAGTGTCTGTTATGATTTTGCTTTTTGCATTTCTGATTGCATAGATGTGAGTTTTTTTTCACTTTCTCTTGGTGAGTGTTGTCAAGGGCTTATCAATTTTATTTATTCTTTTGAAGAATCAGCTGTCTGATTTGTGAGTTTTTTTCACAGTTTCTTAAGTCTCAGTTTTATTGATTCCTACTCTCATCTTTATAATTTCCCTCCTTAATTTTGGTTTGGAACTGGATTGTTGTTGTTTCTCAAGTATCTTAATATTTCTCATAAAGTTATTTATTTGGGCTTGCTCTGTTTTCCTAACATAAGCATTGATGAGTTTTCTTCTTAGAATTCCTTTCATGGGGTCCTAAATATTTTACTGAGTTGTCATTAACTAACTTCAAGAAATTTTAAAATTTCTTCTTTAATTTCTTCTGTGACTGATTGGTTGTTTAGGAGTATGTTGTTAATTTTCCAGGAAAATTTGCTTTTCCAGAATTTCTTCTGTCATTTATGGGAGACCAGATAATGAGAATTGAGGACTAATTTACTTCCTCTGTGAGCACAAAGGGAAAAGGTGGCAAGCTGTGCTTCTTCCATAGTGCTTAGGCATGCTGGCATGCTGAAAGTTGCAAGAAAAAATTCAATACAACTAAGATGCAGTTGTTTATCCAAACATGGACCATAGATAATGGAGCCAGATGAATCTTCTGCTACTCTAATTGTTTATTCTTGTATCTGAGTAAGTAAAGGCAAGGTGAGTCAGATCATTAGGGGTCTCTTAGTGGCAAAAGGACCCTGCCCCACCATTCTTAACTAACTCTTTGTGTTTTTGTCTTTTATCCTCATTTGCTACTTCCCTCACCCCAGGACAAACTCATAGATTGGTTTTCTACAAGTGGCACCCAAACAGGAACTTGGCCAGAGAAGATTGGTTTCTTCAGTTGTTGATTTCTATTTTCACTGCACAGTGTTCAGCTAGTACACATGGGGTGATCTCTATTCTTCTATATTTACTTAAGCAAGCTTTGTGCAATAGTATGTGATCTATTTTGGAAAAAATAATATATGTTGCTGAAAAGAATGTATACTCTGTAGTAGAGTCAAAAACCTTTCTGTCAAACCTTTCTGAAACTATATTTTGTGTGTATCTATCAAGTCCATATGTTGAAGGATGTGGTTCAGTTGTGAAATTTGTTTATTGTATTTTTTTTTAGTTGATCTATCTGTGAAGCTTGGGTTAAAATTCCTTGCTAACATTATTTGAATATTTATTTGATCATTTTATTTCAGCAGTTTTTATTTAATGAAGAAAGGTACACCAGAATTCAGTGCACTTATGTTTATCAATGTTTTGTGTTGTGTTATCCCTTTAACTGGTATGTAGTGATCATCATTGTCTCTTCTAAAAAGTTTTAATTTGAAGTTTAACACATCTGATTATTAGAATTGCTACATCTACTTGTTTTGGAGGTCCTGATGTATGAAATGATGTTTTTCATCCTTTAATTTTTTTGTCTAGGAATCACTTTTTAGATTAGATAAGTTTTTTGGATGCAACAGATTGTTGAATTCTGGTGTTTGATTGGGTTTGTCAGTCTGTATCTTTTGAAAGGAGAGTTGAGATCATTAAGATTGAGAGTTTTTACTTAGTTGTATTGGTTATTTTAATCATTGCCTTCTTTATCTGTTGATGACTCATTTGTTTTTTTTTTCCCTGATTTTTTTGTTGCCATTTATGTATTGACCTCACTAGTCTCATGTGTTTTTAGATGTGCCCAATTGAAGGTTTAATGCTGAGAGTTTTCAGAGGATATTTTGTGGGGCAAGGGTGAGATATGTGGAAGATCACTTTGTGATTGTGGAAAACTATGTGAAAAGCTTGCTTATTGGGAAGACTATAAGTTAGTTAAGATATGGAAGAGCCAAAGGCTTACGATGGGGAGGACTGAGAATTATACTGGTGAAGATAAGAGTGAAGGGGCTAAGTATGATAAATTTAAAGACTTGGGAGATGGCATTTACATGTTTGGAAAAAGAGTAAAGATATATGTTAATAATCTTGTCTTGGGAGTTTGAATTGAAGAAAATAGGTAAAGAGTTGAGATGAGATAGAAAACCTAGACACCTATTAAATCAGAAACAATGAAAGAACAAATA
>RJWM01046781.1:0-12183 GCA_004363535.1 Dasyprocta punctata
ATGATTATTCTACATTCACATTCTAAACAGTAGCAAGAAGTTATATTTAAAGGACCAAAAAAAGACCCCAAAACAAGGAAAATAACCATAATAGACAACGTACTCAACCCATACTCATTTAGAGAAGTAAGGGCTTCTGAGAATATTGTAGGGGTATATCCCAAATGAGTCTAAATCATAAAACATAGTTCAGTACTGTTAACAACTCTGAGAATGCTCAGATTGTGAATTTAGGTAGGGAAGATTTTTATCAAGAAAAGTTAAAATACAGTTTGAATCTGAAATGCTGAGCACCAAATACTTGTACAGCTCCTCTGTCCTTGTAGCTGGCTTAGTGCTTTTACCCTTCTTGGCATTTTCTATTTGGAAATAAAACACTATTACTTAATCTTCCCTAAAGGTCATGACGTTCTTTAGAGAGGAGATTGTACTGTAATTTAAAATTACTTTTTGTTATTCTAGATGGAAGCAATTTTCTTTATAGTTTTTTCTTATGTGGAATCAGCCTTCCAACATGAGTAAATTTGTTTTCAGCTTTTACTTTTTCTTTCATAAGAATGTCAGTTTAGCTCTGGTTTCAGGATTTAAAACTGCATATATAAACTTTAAAAATACTGACTTTCTGCATATGGTGTTTTAATTTTATTTTGCATTTGTATAGAAATCTTTTAACATATTTTTGAAGATAAGCATTAGATTATTAGATAAACATCTGTGGTCATTTGGATGGTATGATTACTTTCCGCTGATACAGATTTACATATCAACATGCAGGTGCTAAAAGCTGGGAGGGAAAGCATTCTATAAGAATTGTGTCACAGTGTGAACTGTTTATTTGTTTATTTATTTATTTATTTGCTCATTTTGGCCAACAATTATTGTTTTAAGTGAAACATTGGATTTTATTAGCTGTATATGGTGCTTTGTTCAGTAAAAGCCTAGATCGACAGAATACAAATTGGAACCACTTTTTTTCTTCATCTATTTATCTCATCTGAGTCATTTTGATGAGAGATTACAAAGACCTGAAAGGTCAGCTTTCTCAATTTCTTTCAAAGCAATATTGTATTACTTATGTTTTTGATCCAGTTGAAATTAAACATGTTTAGAAAACAGCATTAATACTTCCTGAGGAAAATATTGAAGAGGTAGGGCCTAAATTTGAACTTATTTGAATTTTTCTCATTAAGATGCAATGATTTCATAATTAGCAAACATTTATAAAACTCACATACATGTCCTGAACTGTTAATACAGCAAAGAAACTCAAGATATGGAGTCTCATAAAATGAGCAAGTTGTGAATTGTTATTGCTAATTCACGTTTTTTTTAAAAAAAATATGGCTTGTAAAATTGTAATACTTCCACAAAGGAACAACTGGATATGAGTATTATGCCTATTGACTTGTAGTTCACTATTCTTCTCTTACGAGTGAAAATAATTATGAGGAGAATAATTAAGTGTTAAAACAACAATTTTAACATTAACATTAATTATAACTCTCATTCTATGACATTCTAGCAATCTTGCAGAAGGTTTGTGTCCTGAAACTTTGGTGGGCTAGGTGTTGACGCAATTACTTACATGAGTATCAGATACCACAAAGATGATTTGATACTTTTTGTTAATGACCTAGGCTTTTATAACATTAACTCAATATATGACTAATCAACAAATCCATAAGGTTAATCAAAGTTATTCTCATAATTTTTTATTAATGGTTTTCACAGTGAGACAATAAATCCGGCAAAATGTACTCTGAAAGTGTAAATCAGTAGCAATGGAAATTCTTTCTTGCATGTATTTTCCTTACTTGTCTTGCTGGATTGCAGCAAGACATTCCCATATTATTAATATCATACAACTAAGGAAAGAAAAATATTTGTTGAACGAATACTGGTTTCTGAAAAAAACAATACTTAAAATAATTTTGTGAAATTAAAAAAAGATATTTAAAAAGACTTGGTGAATGTGCACTGGCATGGAAATCAAAGTCGTGTGTCTGACTCTTAAACTGCCTTGTCTAAGCAGGTAGGAGCCAGGTCTGGTAACATGATAAAGGCACTGGAATCATGCAGGATAAAGTCTTCATGCAAAGCTATAAAGTAAGAGAGACAAAACTTTTTCTAATGTTGAAAGATAAATATTTAAAAAACTAAAACATTAGATATAGATATAAAAGAAGTACTATGTATGCAGAGTTGCTTTTAGTAATAATATTCTGGTGGTGGACTAGAGAATGCTAATTTTAAGCTGTAAACAAAAGATATCACACTTACAATTGAAATAAGTTCTACATCTAGTTTATGGTACCAGAAGTCAGGATCGCTCTTACTTTGCAGGCCTAGTGGCCAGGAAATGGTGGAGGAAATTTTCTTGGGTGCTGGTAATGGTTTTATTGTCATCAAGATGATGAATTCACTTTGTAAAAAGGGCAAGAACTATGAATGTATGATGTGGTTATTTTTCTGGGATATATGTAATACTTTAATAAAAATTTCATGTAAAATAACAAAAATTAAATTGTTAGAAATATGTTTGCCTACATTTCCACCTACATTTCTTATTTCTTACCAGTACATTTTCAAACTTTAATAGAGATACTCACCATGTTTTAGGAGGTGCATAGTTTTATTTATTTATTTATTTTTAACGTAACAGCTAGACTTTTTTGGATGAAAAATTAGTGTGTATAGTAAAACTTCATTACAAGAACAGGAGTCAAAATATATTACTTTTACTTTTATCATCAAATTACTATTAACACAGTATTTCCTTTTTTCTCAGATGAGAATGGTAAGCTTGTCTTAAACCACAAGTTTACAGTCTCAAATAAGACGCTATAGCTAAAAATACCTTGAAAGCCAAAATCACATTTACCAAAGATGAAATTGTTAAGTATGTTTTAATTTTAAAAACTTGCAGTAAGATTAAATGAACAATTTAAATATCTTATTGATAGTGTCTTCTGCTATAAAATCAGCCAATGTACTACATTTCTGCAAATTCAGTAATGTGTAAGCCCTGGTTTTTGTTAGTTTTTAGACTTTTTTGGTATTTCTCCTGTATAATTTTGTGGTATTGGAAAATTAAGCTGACTGTAAAAAATAAGAAAACCTGTCTCTTTTCTGCTTTGTTGCTCCCTTTATAGTCACTGTTTCCTGCAAATGCATTAAATAAAATTAGAAAGATGTGGTGCATGTAAATAAATTGATGCTGCATTCAACTTTAACAAAAAACCTGAATATTTTCTTATGCCTACAATACTACACTGGTGTCGTATGCTGCTTTACCAATTTGTTCAAATTGCATTACTGACCCAACGAAGGAATGTTAATTCCATTCTTCTTTTTGATGTTTGGTAGAGATGTTTGCTGCAGCATTATATTTTCCTTCCTAAGGACTTTTGTTCTAGGTAAACATGAAAATATGTACAACAAGAGATAACAAGCATAAAATCAAGCCATTTTGAAAAACATTTTGAAAACGCTAGAGTAAGCAAGTTTTACACTGTGGAAATAAGTTTAATTGACTTTGAGCTACAAATAGTTTTCTTCTTTTCTCTCCCTCTTTTTTACCTTTCTTGGTCTTTCAGTCTCTTTTCCTAAAGTGCTCTCTCAGTTCTATCTCTGTCTCTCTTTCTCTCTGAAAAGGTTACAACAAATTCTCTCTTATTTCTCTTACCTAATGAACTTGGTATTTTATAGCCACTAAGAAAATGTCTGACGACAAAGCAAAATTGTCTGAGATGCAAAATGAGATATTCTGTGGTGCGAAGTCAACAGAAATTATGAAGATACTTTAAGATATTACAGTTTTGGCAAAACTGAGTTAAGAATAATGAGGAAAATTATCAGGTAGTCCTCAAGTATTTTATAATGTAGTTCAACTGGAGGAGAAGAGAACTCTGAGAAGCTTACTGAATTTTTTCTTTTAATCCAAAGTATAATTTTACTTGAGCAATAGAGAAGAGCAATTTTAAAAGAAAAAGTTCACCATGTTATGTTTGGTTAATGGAAATTTTCCTCTCATTTCACAGGGAGAATTAAACTAAAGAAGGACACCATTATTTTGAAGGTAACTACTTCCATCAGTCATAAAGAAGGCCATCAGTCATAAAACTAAGGAGGAATGAATATCAGTAGCTGAATTATCTTAAAATCAAAAGTTTGAATTTCTCAGGGTACCCTGTATTGTTGACACTCAGGAATGTTATATTGTGTTTAATTGCAGACTATGTTTTGAAGATTGTCTTCATTGGTACCATTGAATGTCATATTTTTAGAATAGTTTGTGGTTATCAGTTTAGACTGACTTGTGCTCTCTAAATACTATGAAGGAAAATTCTCAAAGATTTGTAAAATGCAATATCCTACAGAACACAAAATCTGGGCCAGGGGTATAGCTCAGTGGCACAGCGCCTGCCTGGCAAGTGCAAGGTCCTGAGTTCAGTTCTCAGAACCAAAACACAAACAAAACAAAACAAAAACAAACAAACAAAAAACTTGTTTAGAACTCAAAGTCTGGCAAGTATATGTAATCACTCTGTATGTGTTAAATAAATGAGTGAAATAACATGTCATTTGAAATCTATGAACTATAATTATGGGTATAGTCCTCTAGTAATTAAAATATTTTATAAATGAAGTAGATTATTAGGTTTACTTGTGAAACTTAAAACAAATAGATATAGGTATAGTTTGACATATTCTCCAAATTTTCTGAGTCTGTGTTATGTCCTGTATAATTTTATTACTGAACATGATTGTCACTAGTTTAGAGGGATTTTGTTCTTTAAATGATTTATTCAACTATTTTCCTCCAAGTTCTATTTGAAAGGTACCACCGAATACTGATTTAAATGTGCATCAGAACCATGCTTCAACCTGTCCTTTGTTATCTAGGTATTTTACTTCCACTGTTGATACTCCTTTGGTAAGAAAGGAATGATCCAGGGTGTATGCCATGAAAGAGCATTGAAATTACTCTCTGAAGTTTACTATTGAATATGGGAAGAGGATGGTTTGTTCACCAATGTGACAAGACCCAATAAAGTAAGTGAAAATAGTCATATTTTATTGCATTTAATAGGAACTTAGCTTGGATCATCTGTACTAAATGAGTTGAGAATTGAGTACTTTGAGGACCTGAAATAGGAACAACTCACAGACAGAAGAATAAATGAGCTATCATAGACTGGATGGTACTGTTTTTAATACATAAAAGTTAATAGTAATATAATTGTTACTGCTTTAGAGATGAAGAAACTTAAGCCTACGACAGTCAAGAAGTCTTGTATTCTTACTTTTTATTTCCTGGATCACACAGTTAGTATGTGGCAAAAATGGAATTTGTGAAGATGTCACTCATTTTAATTACAGCCAGTTCTCCCTTCTGCTGTAAAGTGTTTTACTTTATAAATGATTTTAAATTTCCAAAATACAATGCCAGCAGTGATCTTAGATTCAAAGAGATAATTTATTATAGGTATAATAAGAATTTAAAGAATATTGAAAGTCTTTGCCACAATACTTTTCAAGGTGTTAACAACATGACTCAGAACTATAAAATGATTATGTATCCAGCACTTTATATGATTAGTGAAAGAATTTGTATTATAGTAAACCTGATTTCAAGTGCATATGAGAAACTGGATAGTTATAGGAATAAATTAAAAAGTGTTAGAAGTTAGAATAAAAATGGTAGATAAGATTTAGAGTTGGTTCTTGTACTTTAAAGTAGTATCAAAATTTAGGATCATCAGTTTCACTACACATAAACTGCGATCTACTCAAGTGGAAAATAATGAAATAAAAAATGCTTGAGTCTGTTACACAATGTCTGTATATGACAATAAAAGCTAATGGTTCCCCACTCAATTTCCTTATTTCAAAATATTGGGTAATTTCTCTTAACCTTATAAAAAGGAGAAAAAATCAAACATAATCATCCCAATATAATCACTGTATTTCTTTGCTGACATTTATCAATGCATATACATATAACTGAGATCAGTGTGCTTGGAACTTTATATTTTACTCTCTCAATCATTACATTGTGATGATTTCCTCATGTTAGCTTACAAAATATGCATTATTTGGGGGTCTTGATTCCTCCCATTGTGAGTAACCAACTTCTGATTCTTTCAGCATCAAGTAGCATGAAGATGTGAAATGAAACCAGGACAAAGGGAAAATACCACTTACTCTGAAGTTCATGTTGCAGCCATACCTTAATACTCAACTGCTGAGAAACTCATAAAATTTGGTATTCAATGCATTTTGATGTGAAAATTTTGTTTGACTACTCATCTTTTGTTTGGTATTCAACCTGTGAGCTAGAACTTGGTGTTGACTGCCTGTCCCTCACTTCTTTTTCCAGTGAAAACAATTTGCTTAGTACTTATCATTTTGGATACTTGTTGCACCTCCAATTAACAACAAGTACCTAGGATTATGATTATATTAACTTTTGTCTGTTGCGCCATTGGATTGGGCAAATTTCTAAACCTTCTTATTGGAAGGTTTCATTGATTCTTTAGAGACACCAACCTCCGTTGTTAATTGGAAACTTGCATTACAAGATCACCTGACAGAGTTGACACACATTCTGGCAGGTTTAGTTATAATTCTGTGCTCTATCGCTTTGCCTTTGATGCAGTATGAATTTTTCTGGCATTTGTCACCTTTCCATACACGGTTCTTTGACAGGATTCTTACAGGTCAGTGTTGGCTTAAGCAGGAATATTATGTATTTGTCTATAGTGATTCATTTGAACTGAGTTACATTTTTTCTTATGTCTGTCAAAGTGCAGGGTACTCCAAGCATAATATTTGATCAGAAAATATGATGAATGTTTAAATTTAAAAAATTTATTTTAGTAAAAGACACATTATCATTAATCTCCCTCAAAATACTCCCTTTTGCTTTGAATATAGAATTCTAAAGATGCCCTCAGCTCAGCCTCTAGAGACAGGTTTCTTGGATAACTAATCAAACATTAATCTAGGTACTTCTGTAAAGAAATTTTTCAAATGTAAATTAAAGTCCCTAGTCAGTTGACCTTAAGCAAAAACTATTATCCTGGTGAGGGTCCTCTAAAAGTTAGATGTCAGCCAATGTGGTAAAAGGGAGGATCAGAAAGATTCAAAGTGTGAGGACTCTGGGAACCATTCTTTTTGCATCTACTCAGCCCAAACCTGCAATCAACTTTCTTCAAAAATTACTTGGAACCTCTTTAGATATTTTAACTTGAAGCATTTTACACTCAGAATTAAAGTATAAAAATATCAGCCCAGTTGCAATAAAAATACACTACGAATAGAATTGGGAGCCAGGACATGAGACCAAAACCTTGAAAGTTGATCAAATTTTATTGCTTCTTTTTTGTTTTAGACCTTGGTATTTTTCTGGAGAAAGGGTGAATTTTGTTCATTTCAGAAAACATAAACAAAAACCCTATCTTTTCCTCCTCTCCTCCATATCACTGAAGGAAATTCATTTCAGGACCTTAGCCTGCTAATTTCCTATAAAAATTTGGTACCTGAAAATACCTTTGATATCTCCTTTTAGCTATACACCTTGTCAAAATAAATATTTAACTCATCTTTCTAAGCAGTCACATATTTAGCAGCCTTAAGAGAAAGGATTTTTTCTTTTTCTTTTTTAAAATATTTTTTTTTAATTTTAAAGAGATCAAAACAAAACAAAACAGAATAAAGCAAATTAGAACAGAACAATGCAAGCAATACAGAACTTCAAAACAAGGCAATAGGAAATCAACAATGGCTACCATAATGTCTCTTGTTTTCTTCAAAATAGCTGTCCATACCTTCACACATAATAAAATCAAACAAAACAAGATAGAATAAAACCAATCAAGCCAAAAGAATGAAAACATTACAGAGCTTTAAAACAAGATAATAGTAAATCAACAGTGGCTAGGAGAAAGGAGTTTATGAATGCCATGAAATCTCACTAAAATAAGAATGAAAGACAATAAAGCAATATGTGGTAAGAAATGGCAAAGAACACTGAGTTTACAATTCCATCCACGGGAAATTGATAAAGTATAACATCGAGTAGCAACATTGAAAGTTTTTCTTCTGAATTTTTGAGCAAAACAAAATTTGAGTGTCTGCTTGCAGTTACAAATCAGATCTTGAGGTTAAACCTGAAACATGCTGTTAACCACTTCAGGTCGCTTTATGATTTGATAACCAAAATAAGGTTTTTGACTTTATTTCATGACTATACACACACACACACACACACACACACACACACACACATATATATATATATATATATATATATATATATATATATATATAATGCCTTTTACCAAATTCTTAGGTCTTTCCAATAGTTGGAAGAGAATCCAACACAAATTGTGCATTTCAAGTATCACTTAGAATTTATTCTTCAATCTAGATAAAACTGGAGAGGAGTTCATTGAAGGCTATTTAATTTATGATACTGAGAGAAAATGATTGGACCTTCTGAATACCATTTCCATTGAGTAGACAATAAGCTTGGATTAGGATTAGATATAAAAGCAGACATGAAATTAATGTTATTGCAAAAGATTTGTGAGAATGTAGTGAAATGAATTTAGTGTCAGAATTTTGGCCTTTGAAATTATTCGTGAAAAACAGAATATTAATATTAGTATGCACAAAACAGGAGAAAATTTTAATTTTTAGCAAACCATTAGTTTTTTAACCCTATAAGGTAGGTGCTATTATGATCATTTCTACTTTATAGGTGAGGAAACAGAATTAAGAACCTTGCTCAAAATCCCACAGTCTCATGGGTGGAGTTAAAAGAGTTTGATTCTCAAGCACTCTATCATATTCACTTATTAAAATCTTATACTTATTTTAAATGATGGATTCCCCAATGATTTGTTTTGAGACTGTAAATCAAGCATTAAAAAATCTCAAAATTTAAAATAGATAGAAGTCTTTTAGAAAATAAAGATGTGACAGTTTTCTAAGAGAACACTGGCAAGTACAGACAGATTTTTTATCATTCAGGTATAGCTGGAAAGAAATCTAACATGTTTTGATACACAGAAAAAGAAAAATTCAGTGAAAATATTCTGCATTTCCTGATTAATGATAAATCATTTGATGTAGGAAATATGGCCAAAATTAATGTGGATGTTAAAAGGATTTAGTTCTCAATTGATTGAACAGAATTATAGGCTAGGAATCTGAAACATAATACATAGTGCAATAGAAACAAGAATGCTTAAATTTTGAAAATCCCAGGTCCGATATTGTGCATAAGACAAAAATCAACATGAAAATGAATTTTATTATACGAACTTGGGAGGTGACTTTCTATTAAAAACAAGAAGGTACAGATCTCATAAAAAAAGAACTCAGACTTTAGAATAGTTTCCATATCTTTGTTTAAAATATTAAAAATTAAAAACCAGTCTTTCTGATTCACATGCATTCATTTTCTTGATTTACCAAAGTCATAGGAAAATAAGAAAGAAATGAAATGTATCATAATAAAATAGTAATGAAATTGCTAAAGTGCTAAGTTTCCCTTGAATTTAGGGGTTCAGAAAAAACTCAATTTTCATGCTTGCTGCCAAATTCAATGTAGGACTGAGAGAAGGGGAAAACATGGATTATATAGGATGTATTGGCTGAGAAGAGGCCATCCCAAAATCTTTCACAACATCTCTCATCACATTATATCCGTATATTCGCTTTCCTGACTCTTCTCCTTCCAGTCTGGACTCAATTCATAGAAAGATTAAACAATGGATAAAAGTTCCAGATATCACATATAACTGAAACTGTAGATTTATAAAATAAAAACATGGTACAAAACTGCATATTAAAATTACCCAATACTTTTATCCATAACCAAGACTAACATAAAATAACTTTGAATACTTTGTTTTCATTTCTTATGATTATATACATAATAATATTTTACAATTTTTTCTTGATCTATGAATATTGGAGATCTTTTTTTGTGCAAATTTCTGTCATAGATGAAATTTCTCAATGTTATTTCTCTTTTGCTCTCCCTATTCACTTCCCATATTTTTGATAAGTATCTTCTTGATCTTGCTTTTTATCGATATCTGTAAATCTATGCAATATATTTAAGTAAAATTTTTATGTACTCTTCTTCATATTTAATTTCATAGCTGTGAGTAGCATGGATATTCGTTCATATATTTCTGGCATGTTTTGGGACCTTTTAAAGTTTTTGTTGTCTATCTTTTGTACTTTTAATTCTACATCCTCAAGATGAAAAATCGCACATCTCATTCTGTTCTTGCAATTCAGTTTTATGAGTTCTTTCTATATGACAAAAGAATACGGCAAATAGAAATAAAAAGTGTTTTATTTATGTCGTGTATTGAAAACTGATGGTCAACTGAAACACCAGCTGAACTGAATCAGCGTGGTACTGAGTGTAGAGGGTCCACCCGAGGACTGTTGCCAGCATGAAAAGGAGAAGTGGAGAGGAAGAGAGGAGCGTTGTTGGTTCTCCATGTTATTGTTTGGAGCTGGTGGAACTCCTGGAGGAGCTTGTGATGTTGGCTTCCCTGAGACGAACTCAACTGTTATCATTGGATGAACTGGTGACCTTGTTGCTGAGAATGGCTGTGGTTCATTTTGGGGGAGCTCTGGTCCTTACTTTGAGCATCTCTTTCTGGCTCCAGAGGGGAAAATGTGTGCTGTTCAGTCTCCAGGAGAAGCTTATCACTCTGGCTTCCTGATATGAACTTGGTTGTTCTCGTCAGAGGAGCTTGGGTTCTCATTGTCACTGAGGATAGCTGTGATACATTTTTGGGGCGCCCTGGTCCTTATTTTGAGCATCACTCCTTGGCTCCAGTGCACAACCCTCAATCTACTACTGGCACGGATCCTTCGCCCCATTGGCATAAACTTTTTAGCTTCCACCACTAACCCTTGGGCCTTCCCAGCACAGATCCATGAAACAGACTTGCTTGAGTCATTGTTGTGGGCTCTGGGCCTCTAGTCAGACTCGTGAGGGGCATAGTCATGGGCTACAGGCCTTCAGCTGGACTCATGCAGGACACTGCTATGGGATTCAGGCCCTCGGCTTTAGTGAGTGGACAGATTTCCAACACTTTCTATTTGACTCTTCGAGTGACTATCATAAAATAATACTGTAAATTATGTATCCTATATTGTGTCATTCTCCTTGCAAACCCCATGACTACAACAATTTATGAGAGAGAGTAATGAGATTTCACACATGTTTCATGTATGCAAGAAAATATGAGAAATTCTAGGAGTTCTAATATCTGTCACATGGGAATTTTATAAAATATTTGAGAACATGGAATAGAAAGAAATCAACAAAAGAAGGGAATATCAAAAGCAAAGACCAATAGAAATCTATATTTCTGTCAAAGTTGTTGTGGTATTCTTTGCCTTTGCATTTCTGTTAGAAAATGAGCATAATTTTATCAACTTTTACCAAAAAAAAAAAAAAAAAAAAAAAAAAAAAAAA
The DNA here is from genome assembly GCA_004363535.1 of Dasyprocta punctata. Taxonomy (NCBI): domain Eukaryota; kingdom Metazoa; phylum Chordata; class Mammalia; order Rodentia; family Dasyproctidae; genus Dasyprocta; species Dasyprocta punctata. Next base: position 11,519 of record RJWM01046781.1, read on the forward strand.
AAAAAAAAAAAAAAAAAAAAAAAAAAAAAAAAAAAAAAAAGAAAGAAGCTAAAAGCCTTCTAGCCTGTTGGGATACTTACTAGAATCGTATCATTGCATTGAATGTCAAGATGAATTTGGGGTGAATTTCCTTCTCAACAATATTCAAAAGTATTTTATGCCATGAACATGGTATTATCTCAATTTATTTAGAGTAACTTAAACCTATCTCCCAAAATTTTCAATGAACATACCACATTCATCTTGTGAAAGATATATCTCTAAGTATTTGGCAATTTTCGTGCTACTGTAAAATCTAATTTTAAATTTTGATTTCCAGTTGTCTGTTATTAATGCATAGAAACACTATTGATGTTAGAGTATGGATCTTGAATCCTGTAACTTTACTAAGCTAATTAGAACTAGCTGTTGATTCATACCTGCTATGGATTTTATTAATTGGTAATTGCATCACTTATACAAAAGGACAATTTTGTATCTTTCTGTTTTAATTTGTGATTCCTTTGTTTCTTTTTCTTATTTTATTGTACTAGATAGCATCTCTGGTACAATTTTCAACAGAAGGAGTGAAAACAGACATTCCTGTCTTGTTTCTAATAAAAAGGGTAAGAATTTGTTCTGGTAAAAGCTAATAAAATTAAAAGCACTTACATTTTTTCTTTTCT
>RJWM01046782.1:0-12187 GCA_004363535.1 Dasyprocta punctata
TTACCCAGCTCTCTGGATGGGAGCCACACTCCACAGGTCCGGAAGCCTCTCATAACATGCACGGGAGGAGATGCTACCTTGTTTCCATTTTGCAGACGAGGACGTTCAGTGCGGGGAGTTTAACTTGGTCAAGGACCAACAAGTAGACGATAGCAGAGCAGGAATTTGAGCCTAGGTTTGACCCTGCAGTCTCTTCGCCACACGGCCACACTTTGCCATGCAGGAGGTGCCAGTAGTTGGTGCCCGCAGCAACAGAAGCAATTCCCTGTGAGATGTTAGAAGTGTGACGGGGGAAGGCGATGGCTTTGACCGGAGGAAGCTGGCCTATTGCATTAAGGGTTCTACTGTAGAAATACAAGGAGAAAAATCTCCCCACTGCCCATCACCACTAACAAATTCACATGGTGATATCGCAAAGACAGAAAACTTCCGGTCCTAGCTCACTCCAAATAATTCGGAGACAACCAGAATGTAAGAAAGACATTCTGGAGAGGAAGATGTCTTGAAAAGCACAAGTATGGCTGGAGGTAGGGAAAGTACAAAGACCTATGCAAAGACCTCTGAGAAGCTTACTATTTCTGGGAAGTAGAGGACAGACAAGAACTATTACCTGGGTAATATTCTATGTAACATGCAAAAATCAATTGTAGGACTCCAGAGTCCAGAGAGTTTTAGAGACATGAGGGACCTTTTATTTTGGAAACAGAATTTCCAAAACAGTACAGTGCGCACTGAACAGGAAAGACTATGCCCCCTTTACTTATCCCAGAGCTGACCACACACCGGGCTTCACGGCGCTGGGCTCAGACTTCCTGGAACCCCCGGACAGGACTTTCACGGCGCCTCTTCATTTCACCAACTTAGTCCCGACGCTAGCACAGCCACGCTGGCCCCTCTGCTGCTCTGTAACAGGAAAGATCTTTGCAGGCTTGTGTTTTGAAAAGAACTGTAAATGATAGAGTGACTAAGAGATAAAATTTTGTAGACGAGGCCATCCCTAGCTGGATGAAATCCCTTTGGAAGGGATGATCATCTGGGGTGTGGGTTCACTTGACTTGGGGGGCCTCCCTTTGCACATTCACCATCCAAAGACACTGTCACTCACCCAGGATTGGTGGTCGCATTTCCTGGGCTTTGTGGTGTTTCTCCTCTCTTGGCCCCAGGGTAGGATTCAACCAAACTACAAAAAGAGCCCACGGGTCCCCTGGGAGGAAAGGTTTTGAGTCTGCCAACCCATCTTCCATGAAATGCAAGGCCAGGCGCTGTATATGTTAGAGTGGTCCTCACCACGGGATGTTGAAAGGACAAAGAGACCCAGACCCCTCAAGGCCTGTGGAGAACCTGACCCGTTCTTGCCCCTCCACCAGGACTACTGTAGCTTGGTCTGACACCAGCGACTCTCCTCTGAGTCATTGCTATTGTTGTTTAGTTGCCGTTTCCTATTCCTCCTGCTCAGCCCCTAGACCCCAACACTAGTCTCAACACTGCTGCAAGAGTAACGCTTCCATAAATTTAAAATCCGAGTCAGTTCTACCCACTGCTGTGTTCACAACTGGGTGATTTCCTTCCTGGCCATGCAGAGAAAGGGGAAGGGGGTCTTTAGAATGCCCACTAGGGTCCAGCTGGGCCTCTTCTTGCAATGGTTTCACTCCTACTTCCTCTCCTCCCCCTCCCTGTATTTGTCTGGGTCTCCAGAGGAATGAAACAACAGAAATAGATCCCTAACTTAGAACATTTTAACTTAGATTTTTGAACTATATGAGCATGTAAAAGGGTACTGATTCAACCGTTCTGGTTTTCTCTTTCAGTGTAATATACAGTAAATTACATGAGTTGTCAATACTTCGTTGTGAAAGAGGTTCTGCAATAGATGATTTTAATCAACGGTAGCCTAATGAGTTTTGGTTTGTTTGTTTTGTTTTGTTTTGCTTTGTTCTGTTTTGTAGTGCTGGGGCTTGACCTCAGGACCCTGTGAGTATTATTCTCTGTGCCACTGAGCTACACCCTCAGCTCTCATGTAAGAGTTTCAACCATGTTTTGTTGGGCTAGACTAAGCTACCTTGTCCAGTGGGTTTCATGGATTAAATGCATTTTTTATTTATCAAACATTCAACTTGTAATTGGTTTATTGAGACATAGCTTCATTGCACATCAAGGATCCTCTCTCTCTCCCTCCCTCTCTCTCTCTCTCTCTCTCTCCCTCCCTCTCTCTCTCTCTCCCTCTGTGTGTGTGTGTGCACCCAAACATGCATACGCACATATGTGAGAAGTGACAGCTACTGATTTATTATAAGGAATTGGCTCACACTGTTCTGAAAGCTGAGAAGTCCCACAGCCCACACTCAGCAAGCAGAGACCAGAAGAACCGATAGTCAAGTTCCAGTCTGAGTCCAAAGGCCTGGGAACCAGAAAATCAACAGTGAAAGTCCCAGTCTAAATCTGATATGAAGGCAGAGAAAGTCTGATATTCCAGCCCACATGCAATCGGTCAGAGAGAGGGAATTCTCCCTCGCTGCACCTCCTTGTCCTAGCCAGGTATTCAGATGCTAGAATGAGGCCCACACACATTGAGATGGGCAATCCACCCTCCCCAACACACCTAGAATGCTTTGGCAAATATCTGGGTGCACTGTGACCCAGTCACATTAACACATAAAACAACCATCATGTGTCTACCCCTGCCAGGTCAGCACCTGTGTGCATCTCTAAGCCAGACTTAATCCCCAAATAAGGACAATAACAAGCTCATGATTCTGCCTAACTTGATACAATTATCTTGAGTACAACCAGAAGCTTGCAACTCCTTCTCCAGAAGAGGAAGTAAAGTCCTTATGCAATCAGTCTTCATCCCTGTTACTGGTCATTTGGTCATAGGTGGCATTGATAAGGACCTTCCGCCACTATTCACTCTCTACAGTACTCTCTACCATCAGCAACTACCTCCACTTGCCATCATTCTTTACCTGGTGAAGTAGCCTAATCTTTCATTTATGAAGGCTCTGGGCTGCTAATACTCCTGCCTGGATGAGGTTGTTATCATTTTTTAATAACCTTGTGTCCTGGTTGATATTAAGACATGGTAACACCCAGAGACGTCCTAAGGGATCTCTTGTGTTCTAGATGCACTCCTCCTTATCTCCATTGGGAAGTAGCAGTCCATTCCCCTTGGTAGGAGGACCAGTGACTCCAGCTGGCACAGAGGGTTGCTTCTTCCCCACTGACTTGGAGACATGAGGAGTCCAAAGTGGCCAAACAACAGTCTTAAGCTCCAATGCATGGAATTACTGCTGCATCTTTGGTACAAGCATTTTTTTCCTCCAGAACTAAGCCCTCTAGGCTAGCAGAGCAAAAGGACATGAGGACAGGGGCAATGGTGTGTGGTACGATTCTCTCCATCTTATTGATCTGTGGCTATGGGAGAAAAATCACTGCATATTAGGTGCTAATTCAGAGCATGCACAGTCTTTTGGAGAACCTTGCCCTGTTCTGCAAGGTACTGTCACTTTGCTGGTGCTGCAACTGTGTCTAAGGAGGCCATCCCCTCTCCTCTGCCAGCTTCTTAAGGATGGTGGGGAACACGGTGAGACCAGCGAATCCCGTGTACACGTGCCTCTGGCCACACTGCTTTGCTGCTAAGTGAATTCCTCACATGGCCCCTGATGGCACAGGAGGCATTCTTTGGATCCACAGATGGTGATTTGGACAGAAGCATCGAGCACAGGGATGGCAAATCTGCATCCAGATCGGCTATTACAACCAGAATAAATTGCCACCCCTTCCATAATGCAAGCGTCCAGTGCAATCAATCTGCCACCAGGGCTGGCTCAACACAAAGGGAATGGTTTTGCTGGGGTCAGCGTTGGGTTTGGCTGCTGGCGGGTTGCATACTCAGCAGTCGCCACAGCCAGGCCAGCCTCGATGAGTGAGCTCGTGTTTCTGAACACACGCAAAGCCTCCATCCCTGCGACCCCAGTCAGTCTGTTGGCAGGCCCAGTGACAGGGTGGCTGCAGTATTTGCTGGCTGGTATCGCAGAAGAGGTCGCTCTGTCCACTCGATCATAAAATCCTCCTCCCTGGAGGCTGCTTCTTGCTGAGCAATCACATGGCCTACAAATATCTTCATGTTTGCTGCCTACCCAGAGAGGGTGCCTCCCCTTCATTTATTGTCACCAATTTTTCAGTTGTGTTCCTCCCAAGTCCCTGACCATGCAGCCAAACCGTCAGTGCTAGCTTGCGAATCAGTCTATAATCACAGATCTGACCATTTCACCTTCAAAGTACATGCACTGCCTGAAGCTCTGCCCACTGGGAAGATTTCCCTTCACCACTGTCCATCAGGATTCCCCAGTGAGCCACAGCTGTCCACTCTCAAGGGACGCCTGTGCACAATGCAGCGTCATCCGTGCACCAGGCGCAAATCTTCTCTTCCTCTGTCAGCTGATTCTAGAGAACTCTCAGAGGACGTGGGCGCAGGCTAGGAGAGAGAACACGATGTCACAGGAGGAGGAGCCACAGGCATTTTGAGCCTTTGCCCTTAACTCGCTTATCCCTTCAGGGCCTGCTCAGACCTGTCATGTCTACACTGCCTCCGTTTGATGATGGGCTGCTGCTGTGCACCCCACCTTACAGCTCAGTGTGTCAAATAGCGCCCGGGCCGTGTCAGATAGCTCAGGTCCCATGCAGATATCCCGGCCCACAGCTAAGCATTCAGTCTCTACTGCAGTCCAGCAGCAGGTAGAGAGCTGTTTCTCAAAAAGGAATAGTTATTTGCAGATGGTAATAGGGCCTTGTTTCAGATCCAATGGGTCCGCATCTCTAGGAACCTACCACAGCTACTAACAGCACCCCTAAGTGCCAGTGCCACTTAAAGGACCAACGGACCTGCTGACCAGGTGGCCCAAGTGACAGAGCAGCCTGCGCGGCAGCCTTGGCCTAACACACAGCCTTCTGTCTTTCTGGGCTCACATGCGCAGCTTCTTAGGTCATGCACTAACTGGCTGGAATTGCACCCAAATGAGGAATGTGCTTTCTCTAAAAGCTAAAGAGATCCAACCCAAACTGGACCTACCAAGTCTTTGACAGTGGTACCTCGGTTCATGAACGTAATTCTTTCCATGATTTTGTTGCAAACCAAACTGGGAAGAACAGAATCAAATTTGATGGTTAGGTTCAATGTGGACCTTATAGAGAAATTTGATTGAGCTCTTACCCAGTTTGGTTTGAGACCAGAATCATGGAAAGAATCGCGTTCATGAACCGAGGCATCGCTGTACTCTCTCTGCTCACTTTCCTGGAGCTGCACTGCCTCCGCACTGCTCTTCAAGCAAACCAGGCCATCCAGGCTCGGGCCTTGGCGCTCCGCGGTTTGTGCCTGCAATGTTCTCTGTATGTGAATGGACCAGCGACCCATGCTCTTCAGGCCCAGAAGTCAGAATTTTTATCTGTCTGGTTCACATCTGTATTCTCTGCGGCCAGTGCCTATTTCATGATACATTCAATAAATATTACTTCAATGAATATGTGCAAGACTCAAGCCCAGTTGGCAAGAGCCCAAGACAAGAATAAAAAGCCCAAATGCACATAGGGCTAGGCAGGTAATGGCAAGAGCTTTCTGAATGACGGGCTATGGGGTGCATAGAGTCCCCGCCCATCAAATGCTCAAGTCCACCTGGTGGTCACAGAGAAAGTTGTAGGCATCCAAGGACAGATCTTCACTTATTTTTTTCTGCAGAAGCCACAGTATTAGAAATTACTACCGATTAGATCTCTGATCTAAGAGGAAACAAAAACAAAATCTTAAAAAAATAGCTGAGCTCTACAGAGCAAGTGGCTGAGTCAGAAGTCCCTTCAGGTCTTCCATCCTGCCCAGCTGGGGCCTGCAGCATTTTGTCTGAGCCCAAGAAAGTCCAAGAGGGCCGGCCCTAAAGATGAGCACCACCTCCCCAAGAGTAGAGGACATCCGCCTCAGGTTGTGGGGAGCAGTGTTCCATAGAGAGACCACTGTACACCCATCGACACCATGGATCTGGGGCCAAGTCCACTCTCCAGGGAATTCCCCATTCAGAGCTCAGGAGCAAAGCCAAGCGTGCTGAAGTTGCCGAGAATCCAGGGATCTCTGCTCAGCCAGGTGAAGCAGGGAGGAAAGAAACCTCAAGAGGCAGCTCGAGAACTTCTTACCATGGGGACCTGAGTGATTCCCTGGACACAAACAGGAGCTGACTGCCGTCTTCCCTGAGCAGGAGTAGGCTGCGTTCCTCACGTGCACGAGGAATGTCGGTCAGCGTACAGCGGTGCTCGGAAGCTCAGACTCTGAGGTTCTCTGGGGCCATTTCTAGAAAGTGGGGATAATAATGGTAGAGTGGTCCCCCTTATCCAGGGGAAATACAATCTAAGCTGCCACCCAACAGATGCCTGAAATCACAGATACAATTGAACCTTATCTACACAATGATTCCTTCATATATATATGATAAATTTTCACCGTTGGACTTGTGGGTTCCTTTTGTCATATCTGAATTGCCAGTGTCGCTACTCTTATGCTCTGGACCTTGCTAAAATAAGGGTCACTTGAGCACATGCTCCTAGATGACACTGAAGAAGTTTGCTAAGTGACCAATGGGCGGATAGCACACAGTGCAGTCACACGGGAAGAGGAGTGATTCGTGTCCAAGGTGAGGGAGAGCGGGACAGCATGAGAGTTCGTCGTGCTACTCGGAATGGTGCACAGTTTAAACATGAGCTATTTCTGGGATTTTCCATTTAATATTTTCATATCATAGACCACAGGTAACTGAAACTGCGGGACTACTGTGCTCACCTACAGTGAGGTGATTAGAATGAAATGAAGGCATTTAAGGTGCTTAGAACCAGGCTTAACCTGGGGAGGACTTGAGAAGCATTGAGCGCTATTGTCATGACCATTGTATTTATATTCAGGTACTTTTCATTACAGAACCTATCACCTCCTAGACGCTATCTTGCATTTAATATTACTTTCATAAACATCTAAAACTCTAGCTGCCAATATGCCTTCATGATCATAAATGTATCATAATTGTATCAACCAACACAACAGATTTAACATAGCAATGTAGTAAAAGGACACCGTAAAGATTCACAGCTCCACGGGGTTTATTTTAGAAATGCAAGGCTGGCTCAACAATTCAAAATCAGTTAGCGTAATTAACGTATTAATAAAGTAAAATGCTTGATTATTGTAGAAGACTCTGGAAACACATTTTTAAAAATACAGTATCTATTTATGATTTTTAAAATACCTCTCAGTAAATTCGGAAAAGAAGGAAACTTCCTTAATCTGATAAGGAGCATTTACAAAAACACAGGAGCTAAGATCAGATTCCACGGTAGAAGACTTGACACTTCCTGCTGAGGCCGGAGCAGAGCGAGGCAAGCGGTGCCCTTTTCTTCACACTGGAATTTGTGGTTGGTGAAAGAAAGCAAAAGACCTGAGGCACCAGACAGGCGAAATGAAACTGCCTCTGCTTGCAGGCAGTACGGTCAGTCAGGAGAGTCCCAGGAAGTTGACAGAGATGCTGCTGAAATAAGAACTGAGCTTTTAGCAAGGCTGCAGGTTCAAAGCTCAAAGTCAGCAAAGTTCAAGGCCGTATTTCTGATTGCCGGTAGCAAGCAACTAGACAGTGATATTAAATAAACTATTCCATTTTTGTCATAACACCAAAAATGATGAGATACTTAGGTATAACTAACAAAATGCTGCAGGATCTGTATATTCAACATTAAAACGCACTAAGAGAAATCAAGAAACCTAAGTAAATGGAGAGCTATGCTACACCACAGCTCAGAACACTCACTGTTATTAGCGTAGGAGCTCTCTCCGCAGTCATGATTAAAATCCTAGCAGATTTTTTAAAAAATATCAACAAGTTGCTTTCAAAAATCTCTACAGAAAGGCAAGAAACTAGAATAGCCAAAATAATTTTGAAAAAGAACAAAATACAACCACCCACAATATTGATGTTCAAGATTTACTAATAAAGCTACTGCATCAAAACACTGTACAGTAAGTGCCAGTTTACGAAAGAGTTCCATTCTGGGAGAAAGTTCATAAGTTGGGTGTGTTTGTAAGTCTGATGAAGTGAGTCTTATACACCTTTGACACAAAGCATAAAAAACCAAACACACACAAAACGTATTTAAATAAACTACTTTTGCTTTTACACTTACCTTTAAAATGGTGGTACAGAGAATGTTCATAATGTGAGGTATTTTCATATTTGTGAAAGCTTGCAACTCAAATGTTGCTAAGTCAAGAACTTACTGTATTGGCAGAAAGACACATAAATCTATGGACCATAATGAAGAGCCCAGAAATAATCCTATACGAATATGGCCAGTTGACTTCTGGCAAATCTCAAAGGCAGTTTAATAAGGAACTGAAGCCATGGTACTGGAAAGATGTGATGTTCGTATGGCAAATAAGATAGATCGCAACCTTTATATTTTTATTCAAAAAATTAATTCAGAGAGAAAATCCTTGCAACCTCAGGTTAGGCAAAGATCTTAGAAATGACACAAAAACATGATCTGGAGAAGGAAAAATTGATAAGATGGACTTCATCAAAGTAAACACTTAGTCTGTACATGACATCATTAAAAGAATAGAGGTAAGCCAAAGCCTGGAAGAGAAATACCTGCAAATCATACGTTTAATGATAGCCTTAGATGCAGAACATATAAGGAACCCACAAAACTCAACAGTAAGAACACTTAATAAAAGAATAGGAAAAAGATGAAAGCAGATGTTTCATCAATGATATACCTATAGAGATAACAATTACATGAGAAGGTAGGCACCATGATTAACCACTACGGAAAGGTAAATTTCAGCTATAATGAAATTTCAACACAGACTGCTGTAGTCTGGATCCTGAATACACCCAAAAGTCACTTGACGATGGCTTAGTTCCAGAGTGGTGCAGCTGGGAAGTGGAAGAACCTTTGAGAGGTGGAGTCCAGTGGGAGGTCCTTAGGTAATTGGGGATGTGCCACCCCTAAGGACTGTGGGACTCTGGATCCTTCTTCATTCTCCCTTTGCTTTCTGGCCATGAGGTGAGTGATTTCGCTCTTCCACATTTTCCCACCACGATGTCACAGAACAGTAATGGCACTGACCTACCATGGACTGATCTTTCCAAAACTGTGAGCTAAGAGAATCCTTTCCTCTTTAAAAGTTGAATGTCTTGGGCATTTTGTTATAGTGATGGGAAGTTGACTGGCACACATTCAAGAAGCTAATATTTAACTTTAGAGAACTAGTGACCCCAAGAATTGACAAGGATGCCAAGAAGCTGCCTGCCTCATTTGGCAGGAATGTGAGATGGGACGAGCACTATGGGAAACAGCTTGGCACACACCCGCTGTATGACATAATTCCACTCCTAGGCATCTGCTCAAGAAAAATAACATCCATCCACACCAAAACCTGTGTTCAGGGGTTTGCAATGATGTTATTCATAATTACCAGAAACTGGAAATGACTCAAAATGTCTTTCAACTGGTGAATGAGCAAACAAAGAAATCTATATGTCAGATTATCACTCAGCAATTACAAACCAGGAAGACACAAAACATAGTGAGGCTCAAATGTCCTGTGCTCAGGGAGGGACGTGGGTGAGTGCAAAGGCTCTTTGACTCAATTTTACACGACAATCTAAAAACCAAAGCTACAGGAGAGGACAGAACATGCATGGCCACCAGGGCCAGGAGTGGGCAGATGGGGTGAGAAGATTTTGGGGAAAGGAGTTGGGAAGGTGCTGAAACTCTTCGGTACCTTAAATGTGGTGGTGGTGCCTTAGTCAAAGCTTGCAGAACATTCAGAAATTAAACACTAGTTTTTCTCAACTTTCCAGTTTATTTTATATCACTCACCCTTTTCCTCTGCTACCAAACTCTCTGCACACTTCACCCCTTCTATGTCACTCTTTTTTTATTTTAAAACAAAAAAAAGAATAAAAGCAATGATACAGAATTTCAAAGCAAAATAATAGATTAACAATGGTTAATATATTGCGTACTGCTATCTTCAAAAGTAGTTGTTCAGATTACAAGATATAGGCATGGAAAAATGATCAAACAAACAATGAAAGCATAAACCATTCTTTTTGATGAACTAATAGAGATTAGTAGTAGAGTTATCTATCTTATATGTATGTAATATCTATGTATATATATGTATATATATGCATATATTATATGTATATATAAATTGTTTTCCCTTATTTCTTTTCTCCTTTCCCCTACCCCAGTTCTTTCCTTCGGGATAGTTTCTTTCCCTCTCACTTTCATGATATCTATTGTACATTTTGGATCCTATTTATTCTTTCAGTTTCATATACTACAGAGACAACAGGATGTTTACACGTGTAAGTCTGATTTATTCCTCTTATGAGTATGGCCTCAAGTTGCATTCATTCACCTATTCTGTGTCACTCTTTTTTATTTTATTTTATTTTATTTTATCTTGTTTTGTTTTGTTTTGTTTTAAATAGGATAAAACCAAGGAAAATAAAACAGAATAAAACCAATCAAAATAAACTAGTATAAGTGATGCAGGACTTCAAAACCTTATGAAACCAACAATAGTTACCATAATGCCTTTTGTTGTCTTCAAGTTGCAGACACCACTGGACATAGTAAAAACTGAACAGAACAAGCCAGGCATGGTGGCGCACGCCTTTAATCGCAGCACTTGGGAGGCTGAGGTAGGCGGAGCGTTGTGAGTTCGAGGCCGGCTTGGGCTACAACACGAGCGCAAGGCTGGCCTGAGTTACATAGTGTGACCCTGCCTCAAAAAACCAGGGCTGGGAGTTTGGCTCAGTGCCTTAAGTGCCTGCCCTGGCAGGCACGAGGTTGTGAGTTCAATCCCCGGTGCCGTGAAAAAAAAAAAATTGAACAGAACAGAATAGAATAGAAACAATAAAAACAAAACAATGAATGCAATAAAAGACTTCAAAACGAGCCAAAATGGCTACCATAATGTGTCTTACTATCTTTCAAATAGCTACTCATGCCATCAGATTTAACATAATCAAAAAAAAAAGACAGAATAAAACCCAGCCCAATGAAATAATGAAAATGATACAGCTTCCCAGTTGGGATCACTTCCCGGTGAGGCCTGGTTCTCTCCCTCCTCAATCTACGAATGGCGCTGACTCACGGAGAGAGGTTTGGGTCTGGCTGTCCCCACGCATGGCACTGGTTTCCAGCAGGAATCACCTCCTGGTGAGGCCTGGTTCTCCCTCACCACAGTCCACAAATGGTGCTGACTCACGGAGAGAGGCTTGGGTGTGGTTTCTGTATCACTGTTGCCCAAACAGCACATGCATCTCTGTGTCTCTGTTCCTCTACTCAGGTGAGCTCCTGTGCTGACATGTCTTCTCATTCTTCACCTCCCTAAGAAGTTGCTAAAATCTCCACAATGACATCAAACTCCTGGTCTAAATATCAGCTGTTTGCTGTGGTCGTCCCTTACCCCCTCGCTTTTTTTACTCTGTGAGTGCTCTCTCCGATAAAGCTGGATTCAAGTCTAGCTTCTGGCACTGGCTCCATGGTCCGGGGCAAGTCACTCTGTGCCTCTATTTTTCATTTCTAAAATGAAATAATAAGTGCAGTAGTTTGTGAGGTTGTTGGGATAATGGAGATAAAACATGAAAAGTGCTCAGAAGGGCACCAGATGCAGTAACAAAATATGAACACGACGACGATGGCGGTGAAGATGGTAATGGTGATGGAGGCGCTGATTCTGGTAAGGATGGTGGTGGTGATGATGGTGGTGGCGATGGTGGTGATGGTGATGGTGGTGGTGATGATGGAGGTGGTGATGGTAACAGTGATGATAGAAGTGGTCGTTGTAGTTAGGGGTTACAGAGAGAACAACTGCATAAAGGACACAGAATTTGTAATACTGTTTTATAATAGTCACCCAGAGTTAAACACGAGAAAGTGCTGGAAAATCTGTTCACAACACTAAGACCCAGGATATTTAGCTGAGGGCCCGGATCCCACAGCAATGTCCTGCAAGAGTCCAGCTAAAGACCCCAAATGCATGACAATGCCTCCCACAAATCCAACTGGAAATCTAAGAGCACACAACGAGGACTCATGCCAGTCTATTTTACAGTTCTGTGTCGGGAAGGCCAAAGGTCAG
>RJWM01046783.1:0-12182 GCA_004363535.1 Dasyprocta punctata
TTTTTTTGCGGCACCAGGGATTGAACTCACAACCTTGCGCCTGTCAGACAGGCGCTTAAGTCACTGAGCCAAACTCCCGGCCCTGGTTTTTTGAGGCAGGGTCGCACTATGTAGCTCAGGCTGGCCTTGCGCTTGCGTTGTAGCCCAAGTCAGTCTCGAACTCACAACGCTCCTCCTACCTCAGCCTCCCGAGTGCTGGAATTAAAGGCGTGCGTCTCCATGCCCGGTTTCTACTACTTTTTTAAACCTAAGTTACTATAGCACTTAGTAGTTCCTTTCCACCTTGTCCGTTGGCCTTCTGAAGGCTGCAGCAGCTAAGGAGAAGTTGGAGGCCATGTGTGTCTGGGGGGCTCCTTTGCAATGGCCCCATCCCAGCAGAGCTCACCAAACCAAGGCAGACTGCTACTTTGGACAATGCCTTCTGTCCAGCATCTATTAGATAATTACTTTGCCTAAGGAAAGTTGGAGGTGGGAGGGGCAGATCTGTGAGTTGTAGAGTCCCATTTGTCAAAAGACTCATCCAGAGGCAGCCAGCATGGAAGACACAGGACACATCATACTCTCCCCGCCTAGTCTGACAGTCTGGCACTCAAGGAATAGACGTTTCTTCCCAATGTCTGGTCAGACCAAACTTCAACAGCTGAGAAGTAGATCTCACAGAGGCCCTGACCTGTGATGAGCTCTCTATTTCCTCAAGAACTGTTCTTTACTCTTTGGAATCTAGAAAAATTTAAGGGGTTGGAAACATGGTTAGAGTGTGTCAGGAATACCTTCTCTAGCATCTCATTCTTCCCAGCAGACTTGTGGAAGAGACTCACCAAAGCATTCAGCACTGTTAAATGGTGAGTTGATGATTTTTTCAATCTATTGATGCGTTAGTAATTTATACCTAGGTTTGCCATTTTATGTCCAGTTCCTTTTGGGTCAATTTCAACCCAGTAATGTCATCATCACTGAGACATCAACCATGTGCTTTTGTCCCATTGCTTGTCCATAGCTAAGACCCTGCTCTTTAGGATTCTCACAGATGCTGCACCCTGGATGACAATACAAGTCAGAGGTGCTTGCCAATATCAGAAAATGTCATGCCTTGTGTCCCAAATGTGAAAAATGGAAACAATAAAATCTGTATCTTAGTGTTTTGATGTTTAAATGAAATAATGATTCTGAAATGTATAATACAGTGACTTAATATGGCAATAAATATCAACTTCCATTTTCTTGGTAAAACATGCCTTTCATTCAATGTCTGGGTCAGGCGTGGTGAACACTGTAGAACTCGCACTGATAAGGAACTGTCCTCTGCAGCATGCACGCCATGGATTCACCACCACTGGTCCAGGTCTACGGCTATCACTGTGTTTTCTTCCCTCCATGTGGATTCAGTAATGAAAGCTTCTAAAAACCTTAGCCATCACTTTTCCTGGAGGTGATCATTATTTTTACCCACACTTTGTCATTTCCTCAGGATTGCCTGTATTATTATGTTCAGTTTGCTACAGGAGCTCAGATAGAGCACTTACAAGAGGTTTCATTTACATTTCCCTAATATGTAATGATGTAAAACTCACTTTGTGAGCTTATTTGCTACAGAGTATCACATTTCTAAAGCAGTAAAATTTTTATCATTTTAATTGATGATGTGTTTATTATTGATTTTAAAAACCATTGATGTATTCTCCATTTGAATCCCTCTTTAGAAACATGCATTGTAGAGCTGGGTGCCCTGGTACATACCTATAATCCCAGTTTCTCAGGAGGTTGACGCAAAAAGATTCTTTGAGCACAAAATTTCAGAGTCGGCCTGGACAACACAGAGAAATATCATCTCTTAACATGAATGTAATGAAGAAAAGGAATAAATATTGCAAATACAGTTTTGTAGTCTCTGAACAGAATTTCCACATTCTTGAGAGACTTTTCTTTTGAGGCCTATGTTCCTCAGGATAACATTGAATTTGCAATTCTTTAGTCTGATCTTTCTAAGTAGTTGAAACTAAGAATATGCACCAGTGTATATGATTAAGGCCAATTTAAAATATATTCATGTTCCTAGAAAGACAGTACGAATATTTATTTTTCTTTAAGCATGTTAAAATACCTTTTTGTTGTTGATATCTAAAGCTCTTAATGAGAAACAGACATTATTTTTCATGTTGTTTCTCAGAATACAGTGTATAAATTTCCTTTGGGTGTTGAAAAAATGTTATTGTTTTTGTTTATTTAAATATGTTGAAATTCGGATTTGCCTTCATCCATTTGCCTCTAGCTGTTCTGTCATAAAACAGTGTCGTGGACTTACAGAATGTTTTCTCCAGTTTTATGGTTTTCCATGTAACATTTCTACTGACTGAGGAGTCTGTTTTACAGAAAGTTAAGTGCACCAGTGAGGCGGGTATTTCTTATGAGTGAAAAGACTATGGAGCTACATTATTGTGTCCATTTATGTAAACAAAGACAATAATAGCTTTCCGTTTCACTTTAAAATGAATATATTTTTGCACATAATAACTATAGTTTTCTCTGCTCCAATTAACCTGCATGTAGTAACATAGGATGTGCTAATGAGAGATAGTCTCATATCTCATTTTATCTCAATATTTAAGCTACAGGTTATCAATAGAACAGTGCAACTCAGCTAGAAAAGGCATGACCATCATCTGCAGATTTATGCACAGGCTTTTTACACACTTCAGGGAAAGCATTTACACATTTTTGGTAGACTAAGGAAGTCATGTCATTTTAGCAAAAAGCATGATGGTTCTGTGTGGTCCCAGGTCTTCCCAATTCTGCCTTCTAAGTCCTTTGTAATAGCTCATATTTTGATTGTAACATTCAACCTAAGCATTGTATTCTATTTTACTCTTGTAATTTTCACTCCAGAGAAAACTACTCTGTAAGTGCTATTCCAGATTTCTGATTTATATTTTAAAACTATTTGATAAGGAAGTAAAGCACCCTTTAATTTCCAGAGAAAGTTCTCATATTGATCTCTTCCTCTAATGCTAAGAGGAAATTGATTTGATTTTTTTTACTTTCTTTTTTTGTGTCTTTTTAAATGCATTTTAGACAGGGAAATGGTTTTCTAAGCTGTATTTTATGCTGACATTTATGCTGTTTATTTATGTATACGTGTGGGTGTATATGCATATGTATGTGTTTGTTGCTGTTTTATTTGTTTTTGAGATAGTGCTTATTAGCTTGTCTGGGATGGCCTGAAACTTCTGGGATTAAGTGATTCTGCTGCAACAGCGTCGTGAGTACCAAAATGTTAAAATTCATGAATAAATTTAAAAATTGCTTTCCTGGAATTTTCGTTGGCATTGATAAAGAATAGAGATTGCTTTTCAAGGTAATCAGGATCCATTTTCCATTCTAGGAACTGGGAGAAATCACAAAACTATTGTGGCTGATACTCGTTGAAATATCAGTTTTTAAGTGTATTGCATATATGTCACATATGAAAATAGGGAGAATTATGTAGCAGGCATCTTTGAATCCAGGAATAAAAGAATAAATGGGTGTTTAATTTTGCAAAGTTTTTTTTCAGAGCTCTCTCTTTCTACTTCTCCTTTGCTCAAGCATTACAGACACAGATAAAGTAGTCACCTCTATTCTTTTTTCTTGTGCTTCCAAAAGAATAATTGTTACCGGGAAGTGTTATAGTTTATATTACTATGGCCCCACCAAGTCTCATGTAATGGTGCCATGGACGTGGCTCAGTCTAGTGTTCATGATTGGCTTGTTGTCTAGTGCTGGAACTGATGGTATGAGTGTGGCACCCACCCAAGAGTGGAGCTGACATACAATATAAGTGTGGGAAGAAGGTGTGACTTCCCTCTCTTGCTGATCTCACCTTGCTGTTTTGCAGCCATCATGAATGACTGCCCCACAATGCCACCCTGCCTTGCAGCCAGCTAAATATGAACTGAAACCTTCAAGAACTGTAAGACATAAACCTTTTTTCCGTAATTTTGGGTGTCATGTGTTCTGTCTCAGCAACAAGAGAAAAGTAACCGAGACAGAATTTGGTACTGAGAGTGGGGTCATTGCTGTGACTATTCCTGACCATGTGGTTCAAGACCTTTGGAAATGGATTGTGGGAAGAGTTTAGAAAGGTTCAGAGATGTCACCTGAAAGAGTGTCACTGGAACAGCTTAAGCTGTTTCATATAGGAGATTATGCTCAGAGCTCAGAAGACCAGAAGGCTGATAAAAAGACCAGGCTTGGGAGGTTCCACTGGGAAGAAGCACTAACTACATTGGTTGTTGGACTCCACATGATGTGTGTTATAGCTTGGAAGAAAGATGGTCTGCCTTTTGCTCATGTCCAGAGACTTTGCCTGAGACTGAGATTAAGGGCAATGGGCTGAATAATCTGGGAAAGGAAATTTCAAGGCAGTCAAATGTTGAGGTGTGGCACAGCTATTGTTGGGAGCTTTTAGCTAGATTTATGTTGCAAATCAAGAGCAAAGAACCCAGCAGGATGATTTAAAATGTTGTGAGTTTGGCCAGAAGGCTGTGAACTGTAAAGATAGAGCTGATGCCTCAACTGCTGAGAAGGAACAAGCAAATAAAAAAGATGGCCTGGGGCCATCCGAGGAAGCAGCAAGCCTTCATCTTTTGTAGCCTCAAGATGGCCAAAGTGAAAGAGTTTGCTTGGAGGAAAAAGTCACAGAGTGCCATGTTCCAGAGTGGTGACGGAGGCCACAGGAGGGTTCAAAATGGTGGTGACTGCACCAGATTCCAGAATGGTGGCAGCATTGAAAAGCTATTTCTCACAATCAGGCTCAGAGACCTCAGTGATTCAGGCACTCGGTCCCTACAGCCAAGAGAGAGGAAAGCCTGGCAGCTGCTCCAGCTGGCAATGGACCTTGGTGGCATCCACACAGTGCTGGTTTTAAGTACAAGAAAAATGTACAAGTTCTAAGTCTAAGGCAGCTTCCACCCCAACTTCAGAGGGCAATGTATAAAGATGTAAGGGTGAAACCAAGGCTACAATGGAAAACACAGAAGTTTGGAAAAGCCAGGAACATGGATCATCCAAGAAAAGCTGCAAGAATTGAGCAGAATGTACCTAACAGAGAAGCTATGGGAGTTAAAGCCCCTAAAAGTGCCATGGTGGTGAAGTCACTCAAGCCCTTTGGAGCTCACAATTTGCCACAGATTGTTTCAGATACTAGACCTGCAACTTAATGTTCAACCTGCTGGATTTTGGACTTGCTTTGATTCTAATGCTTTGTGTTCCCCTGTTTGTAACTTTTGGAAGGGTAATGTTTATCTTGTGACTTTACATATTGGAAATGTTGAACCTCATTTTCACTAATTAAGAATTTGCCATAAAGTTTGGAGGAGATTTGAGACTTGGGATTTTCAGCAATGCTGAAACTGTTAGGACTTTGGTAACTCTTGGAGATGTAGTAAATGTCTTTTGTATAAAGGATGTACATCAGTCTTTTGGGGGCCAGGAGTGGAACTTTATTGTTATGTTCCTATGGCCTCACTAAATCTCATGTAACCATGGCATGGATGCGGCTGAGTCTAGCATTCAAGATTGGCTTGTTGTCTAGCACTGGGATTGATGGTATGAGTGAGGCATCCACCCAGGGGTAGTGCTGAAATACAGTGTAAGGGTAGGAAGGAGTGTCTTCACTTTCTTGCAGTTCTCACCTTGCTGTTTTGTGGCCACCATGAATGGCTGCCCCATCACGCCACCCTGCCTTGCAACCAGCTGAATATGGACTTGAAACTTCCAAGAACTGCAAGAAACAAACCTTTCCTTCCTTAATTTTGGACATCAGTTATTCTATCTCAGCAGTGAGAGAAAAGTAACCAAGACAGGAAGATTCCATACTAATCTCTTCAGATTTTGTCATTATAGATATGGAACATAAAATAATATATTTTAGGTATATTTGGAGATGCAGTATGTATCATTCCAGGATTTATTTTTATACTGAACATTACATTCTAAAAAAATAAAATACAGAATGTGTGGAATCATTTATTTGCTTGAAAAAGATAGCATTTTTATTGCATGATACACTATGTTTTTCTATCCACTACTAATTATTTTTATTATTTTAAAATAATGCTGTATAACTGAAAATACCTCCCTCTTCATAATATGAATATCTGCGTTTGCTTTTTGAAACAGGGTTCTCATGAAATTCAGGGTGACCTTGAATTCACTAGGTGGCCCAGGCTGGCCTTGAGCTCATGGCAATGCTCCCGTCTCTGTCTACTGAGTGCTGGAATTACAGTTGGGCATCAGCACATCTAGCTTGGAATTTTAAAATGCAGATCTCAGGAACTGATGGGGCTGCAATTTTAGATCTACTTTTTAAACCATGTTAGGTAAACTGTTCTCCTAAGTGGTTATATAAATTGTTCACTGTGTTCTTATTTTTAACCACCTTGGAAAACATGACAACCTCTTATCCCTGTATTGTTGTCAATATATAATGTTATCAGAGTTTGATTCTAACTAATAGAAATAATAGCAATTTTGTTTTACCCTACTTTCCTATGACAAATATTAAACATGTTGATGTTGAATGTGTTTACTGAGTATTTTTCTTTCCTGTTTGAAATGCTTTTACATCTTTATCTGTTTTATTTGGATTTTTTTTTCTGTATAGCAATTTCTTCTCTAATCTTAATTCCTACTATTTTATGCCCTAGGTAGTTTACAAGAACATCTTATAAATTGCCTTGGTTTAAATTTTGTAACAGGGAGCACATGCCAGTTCAAAATACTATTTTACTACAAATCCTGTAGGAGTTGTTATTTATTATTATCAGATAAATTTAATGGTTATAAATCTATTCAGTTTTTATATTTTATGTTGAGTTATTTTAGACAATATGCTGTTTCTTTAAAATTGTTTCCTTACTTAATATCTTTAAAATTTATTGGTGAAAATTGTACATAATTTTATTTTAACGTATTTTAATTGATACTTTGAGTATGTTTACTTTTCAGTGTTTACTATTACTGTCACAAGTCAATAAAAAGAGTTCTCTAAGAATTCTGGAGATCACATATCTGCACATCAGTTTCACTGATGTACAATTAGTCAGTCTACTTCCTTTTATTCCTTCAGGGAATAATCAGATTTATTATCCTACTAACTTTTAAAGACTTTCTTCATTTTTATATTTCATCACATTTTTATATGTGTCTAATGCTTGTATCCACCAGGACGATTCAGGATAAACTTTCCATCTGTAGATCTTTATATTAATTTGATTTATAAATTCCGTTTAACCATAAACTATTCTGTCAAATTTTGTTGCTCAAATTCATATGCTGACTTTGTAGAACATTTGAATACAATCATATTTGGAAATACAGTTGTCACAGATGCAGCTAGTTAAGGCTGGAGTAGGCTCAGTTGCTACTGCAATGTGGCCGGGCTTGTGAAAGGAGTGTAATGTGAAGAGACAGGGACACACACAGGAAGTGACATTCCAAGGTCACACAGATTTGATGTGGTTATCTGCAAATATAAGACTACTAGAGATAGGAGAGAGTTCACAAGAGATCATCCTTAGAGCCTTCAGGGTGGGCACCGACTAGCAAAAAGCTTGATTTCAATGAGTGGCCTCTAGGACTAGGAGGCAGTAATTACTGTTACTGTTAGCCATCCAGTCTGTGGTACTTTGCTGTGGAAGCCTTAAGAAATGAATACACTATGTAAGATTATGCGTTCATAGACAATTCCAACATAGAAAGCTTCGATGACATTTAGCTTACCACGTTGCTTAACTGTTGTCTATTTTTTTCTATTACCAACATTATCAAGTACATATGTTTTATTTCTTCAAACTTGTTTATTATCACATTAATCATTTTATTGCTTTGGTCTCTTACCTATTTGATTTATTTCTGTATTTTACTTTTTATTCTCATACAAGTTATGCATGAAAATGAATCGTTAAAAAAGTAGATTTGGAGGAAATTTGAAAACTGCAAGCAGCCTTGTAAACTACAGTTAAATCAAGAAACAGAGAATTTCCTTCCTTCACTCCAACACAATCCCTTGTGCCCCATCCAGAAAACTTCCAAACCACCATGTAATCATGATTCTGCTTTTTTCCACTGTGGATTAGTTTGCCTATTTTAGAATTTCATATAAATTGAGTCAGTTTAGACCATTTTAAGTCTGAGTGCTGTGTAACACATAATATGCTGGAGGTTTGTTTCCCTTGTTATAAGTATTAGTGGCTTAGTTCATTTTATAGATGATTAATATTCTATTAAATTTTATAGCATAATCAATTTAATCTCTGTAGATATTTTCTCTACTTTGTTTCTATTATAAATGAATGTACTATGGATATTCTCTAACAAATATTTTCATGGACTTTTAACTCGGGTAAATGAGCAGAAGTAGAGATCATGGTGGATTTAGGTTTAATTTTACAAGAATCTGCTGAATTTATTGGCCAGTTTGGCTTCAGTCTAGCAGCGCCCAGTTTGGCTTCAGTCTAGTGATAGTTTTCCTTGTTTAGTCTTTGTATTTAAATAATTGTAGAATCACAGAAACTAAAAAATAATGTAGCTTTCTCTTGCACATTCCATTTTCTCCACTGTTAATATGTTACATTATCATACTAAGAACCACTGCAAAAATTGATAACTTTATGTTTATATATTATTATACATTACTGTACAGACATGACTCATCAATTTTTGGGAGCACTTGTAAGAGTACATGTGTTTAATTCCATGAAAATCCATCACAAGCATGAGTAAGTGTAACTACCACTGTAATTGGCATGGAAATGTTGTATCACCCACAATACCCTCCCTGCACACACCTTCCCCACCTATGAACCTTGGGAATCACAGATATTTTAAACATCTCTATGATGTTGCCAATTGAAGAATATGATTTAAGTTAAATTGTGTATTATGTCATCTTTGATGGTGACTTGTTTCACTCAGCATACTGCTCTCAAGTTTGATGAAATTTGTTGTTTGTAGAACAGTATGTTTCTTCTCATTGTTTAATATTTGTCCACAGTATGGGTGCAGTGCAGTATATCTACCCATTCATCCTGTGGAGCATAAAGTCTTTCAGATCTATCATGTGGTACTTATACCACTAACCCATTTTATTGCTCATTAGTGTTGCATTATCAGAATATAGCTCAGTTCGTGTTTTATTCACCAGGTGATGGATATTTGGATTGTTTACATTTTAGTAGCATGGGGCTGTTATAGATAAGATGGACCTAGAGATCATACTATTCAGTAAAATAAATGGTACACATATGTGTAGATATTGCATTGTGTCTATGGTGTGAGAAACTGCAAGTATAAATAAGAACCAAGATGTATAATGGACACTATGAAATAGGAAGAAAATTTTCAAAAGGAACAGGGAATTGGGGGAGTAAGGGAAAAGAAAAAAATGAGAAAAAATGGATAAAATGGAAGCAAACTTTGTAAACAGGGAGGGGAAGAGACATTGAAGGAAGCAGAGGGGAATGGGAAAAAGAGGAACTAAGACATATCATGTATGGGTACAAATTCCCTATCATAAATATGACCATTGTGTATACATAAATTGTACTATTAAACTTAATTAAATTGCTAAAAGCAAGAGTCCTTGTATATGGAGATGATTTCATTTTTTAATAAACATCTAGGAGTGGAATTCCTCTTTTTTATTTTAAGGAGAAAAAAATAAAAATAATAATAAAACACAGTTTTAAAGCAGGTTAGTGTAAGAGTTACCAGAATTAATATATTGTGTATTGTTGTCTTCATAGTAGTTACTCAGACCACAGGATATAGGCATGATATCTTCTCCAAACAATATTAGTGCAAATATTTCTCTTCAATGGCCTAAAAGAAGATAGTTGTATAACTATCTTAACTATCTTGTGTATAAATATATTTTCCCCACTTTTTCTTTCCCTTTTCCCCTATCAGTTTGTCTTTTCTTTTGAATAGTTTCTTCCCAATTCACAATATCTATGGTACATTTTGGATCCTATTTACTCTTTCAGTTTCTCACACTAGCAAAACAATATGTTATTTACACATGTGTGTCTGATTTATTTCACTCATGAGAATGGTCTCAAGTTTCATCCATTTACCTATAAAAGTCTAAAGTTTTTCCATTTTTGTGGGTGAGTAGTACTCCATTATATTTAAAAGTTACATCTTTTATCCTTTCCTCAGTTGATGGGCATTTGGGTTGTTTCCAAGATTTAGCTATTACAAATTCTGCTGCTCAAATCATGGGTGCATATATATCACTGTGGTATGATGTTTTTAATTCTTCTGGGAAGATACCCATAAGGGGAATACCTGGGTCAAATGGGACCTCTTATCCTAATTTTTTGAGGAATCTCCACACTGATTTCCAGAGTCTTTGCACCAGTCTACATTCCCACTAACAGTGGAGAAGGGTTTCTTCTTCCCCACAGACCCATCAGCATTTGTTATTGGTTGTTTGATGACAGCCATTCTTTCTAGAGTGAAATGAAGTCTCAGTGTTGTTTTAATTTGCATCTCTTGAGTGACAAATGATGTTGAACAGTTTTTCATGTATTTGTTTGTCATTTGTATTTCTTTTTCTGAGAAGCTCATGTTTATCTCAGGTGCCCATTTTTGGATATAGTCTTTAAATATAGGGTGTCTGTTTTTTTCAATTCTTTATATGTTTTAAGTGTAAATCCTCTATTTGAGGGACAACTGACTGTAACACTCTGTTGGTAATTTCTTCTGTTGTGCAAAGCATTTTTATTTTATTATTTATTTATTTATTTTGTGGCACCGGGGATCGAACTCACAGCCTCGCACCTGCCAGGGCAGACACTTAAGCCACTGAACCAAACTCCCAGCCCTGGTTTTTTGAGGCAGGGTCGCACTATGTAGCTCAGACCGGCCTTGCACTCGCGTTTTAGCCCAAGCTGACCTCGAACTCACAACGCTCCTCTTGCCTCAGTCTCCCGAGTGCTGGGATTAAAGGCATGCGCCACATGTCCGGCTTCAAAACTTTTTTTTGCGACACCAAGGATCGAACTCACAACCTCACACCTGCCAGGCAGGTGCTTAAGCCGCTGAGCCAAACCCCCAGCCCTGGTTTTCTGAGGCTGGGTCACACTGTGTAGCTCAGGCCGGTGAAAACATTTTTAATAAAGTGACATTCCATTTGTTGATTCTGTGTAGTATTTCCTTTGCAGTCTGGGTTTTTGTTCTTGAAGTCTCTGCCTACACCTATGTCTTCAAGATTTCTATCTTCTCTTCCAATAAATTGTTTCTGTTTTAATATTTACTTTTTGATTCATTTTGACTTTAGTTTAGTGCATGGTGATAGACGTGGGTCTAATTTTAGTGTTTGGCATGTGGAAAGCCAGTTTTTCCAGCACCATTTACGGTTGAGGCTATCTTTATTCCATGAACATGTTTGGCCTCTTTGTCAAAGATAAGGTCCTTGAAGAGTGTTTGTAGTTGTGTCTGCATCTTCTAATGTTTTCCACTGATTCTCAGGCCTGTTTTTTTTATTTTGTTTTGTTTTGTTTTTGTTTTTTGTCAGTACCATTCTGATTTTATTAAGTAGCTTTGTAGTATAATTTCAGGTCCTGTATTGTGACACCCTCTGTCTTGCCTTTGTTGCCCAGAATTTCTTTTGCTAGGTCTCTTCGGGTTCCCAGTGAATTTTAGAAATGCTTTTCTCTAGATGTGTAAGGTATGCTAATGATATTTTCACTCAGATTGCATTAAATCTGCATAGCAGTTTTGGGAGTATGGCTATTTTTACTATGCTGGTTCTTCTTATCCAAGAGCAAGGGATATCTTTCCTTTTTTGATATACTCTTCGACCTAGGAGTGGCATTTCTGTTCCTTAGGTAAGATCATTTAAAAAGAAACTGCTAAGAGATTTGCCAGTGGGGTCATGAAAATTTGCACTCTACTAGCAATGTGTAGAAGTTCCATCTGCAATACAGATGTTTGGGTGTTTATGACAATCTCAAAGCATTTAGTTTTTTATTATTAAATTTACTGATTATATAATCACAAGAAATTTGTACTGTACATGATATATTTTGAGTTCTCTTTTCCCCTCCCTTCCATCCCTCTTCCCTTCCTTATTCACAAAACTTTGTTTCCATTTTATCCTTTTTTCTTATTTTTCTTTCCTTTTCTCCCTTCCTGCCATC
>RJWM01046784.1:0-12182 GCA_004363535.1 Dasyprocta punctata
TTCCAGATTTTGCCCATTTTATTGGATATGTAGTGAAACGTCATTGTGGTTTAGGTATTTTTCTTTTCCAGGTCAATTAGGCTGCAATGAAACCTCAAAAGTCTATGTAGTAAAGCTTTTTGTTCTCTTGAGCATTAACCTCAGTTTTGAAAATGGTTTATTTTTCCCTCCTCTTCACTGTAGCATGGTAGATTTTTCTACTCAACTTGTGAACCTGGTAGGGATCCTGAAGGTAAAACTAAAATTTTGACAGTTTCCTCTGTTGCTGGACCTCCCTGGAGTTAGTTTAGCATTTTTATTCTTATTAGGATGGGTTGGAATTTTCAAGTCCTTTATGTGCCTGACTGAAAAATAGGTCTCTGTCATTTTTAAATTTGAGGGAATCTCAAATATGAACATATATGATAGTGCTTAATTGTACAACTGAAATTATAAAAATCAAATGGAAATACACATTGAAATAAAGTTTAAAACTACAAAAACAGACTACATTCAGAAGTTAACAGTTCTGCATGCTTCCTTTCTTTACAATGTAAAAACACGTGAAACTCTATTTTCTCAATTTGCCTATAGGTTAAATGGTTAAAATTAACATTTTGGAAATAATTTCATTTGGGCTGCTATGTTTGCTCAGAGCTCCCCTATTATAGTAAACTAAAGTTGAGATCATTCTAAAATGTCTTATTCCTCTGACTTTCCCCAAAATGCCAAATGTCAAGTATTTTCTATTTTTTCCCCAAATAATTTGCTCAGGTGGTATTTCTTTAGAAACACAGTTTTTCAAAAAGTTCTTTTGCAACCTGAGCATCTCTTTGGAAGGTGACAGTAGGCCATGTAGCAAGTATGGGGGATTCTCTTTTGTCTTGTCTTTGAGGCCCAATATAGTTCTCTCTGTTTTGCTTTACTCTGATCATTATTATTACTAATAAAAAAAAAAGAAAAAAAAGTTATTTTCTGTTCATCTATTTCTCTACGTTTGAATGACTCTACTAGTCTTCTAAGAATGTATTTTGTAAGTCTATAATGTGAGTGGAGATCAAAAGTTTACATAGATGTTTTTCTTATTAGATATTTGCATGTTAATGCACCATTCATTATAATGCATGCTGAAGTAATAGAACAAAAAGTTTAAAAAGTGGGTTATGTGACTAAACTTCAGAATCAACACTTAGGAAATTTAAAGACATACTTTACCAGCATAATAATACAATCCACATAAAAGATGAATGATATTGGCATTTCAAACAGTATTTATTTTTCCTTTATTATGTTTTAAACATATGGCGGAGATTTGATTTAAATATCACAGGTAAATGCTTCAGCATTTTTTCACATGGAAAACAGAGATTTTTCTCAACTATTTTACTCAAATTTCAAGTGAGGAAAACATGAACTTCATCATAAGTCTGGATGTTGTTTTTATTAATTGTATAAATTCTCCTTTAACTCTCAACACTATATTCTTAGGGTGGTAGCATCCTAGGTCTAACATGACAAAGTAGAAATAACTGGGTGACAGTACAACAGATAATCATTGTTTTATACTTCGGAAGGCTCAAAGCTGGAAATCAAGTTATCAACATGGCCTTCCTCTGAAATCTGCTGAGTGGGGCCGCTCCCTTATGTTGTGTGACTTCAGGTTGCTTAGATGTTCCTTAGTTAGTGGCAGCAAAAGTCCAAGCTCTGTCTCTTTCTTCATGTGATATTCTTCCATGGGTCTCTATTGCTGTCTCTCTGTGCCTGTTTCAGAGGCCAAATTTCTTATTCCCATAACAACACCAGTCATATTACATGAGCCGTATCCTAATGAACTCATTTTAACTTTATTAAACTTCTTGTTTTCATGTAAGATCACCTTTTAAAGTACTGAAGTTTAAAACTTTGATACACAATTCAGTGCCTAACAAGTATCTCTTTTCTCCTTTTCTGAAAACCTTGCTAATACAATTCAAAGATTATGTTATTCATTTTTAAAAATTTCGTAGTTCTCCACAAAACTGTAGAATTAAAATGCAAGATATAGAAAGTTTGCTGACAGCTCTGATTTTTTCTATAGAATAGATGTGTTATGGAAAATCACCTTAGAAAGAAGGTTTCTGATTCTGTAATGCCATGTTACATAAAATTGCAGCTTAACTAAAAGTCTCAGACATTTTTCTAGGTAGAAAAATCTGAATTTTATTTTTTTCCTTCAGCAAGTATAATACTGGAAAGTCAGGGCACAGTTGATAATGAGGAGCTGCAGGAAAAATGAAATTTCAAAATGATTTTTCTTTTCATTTTCATCTATTTCACAGTTCAGTTCAAAACTCTATATCTTAGATTTCACATTCATGATCATTGATCTGTTTGCAACTTGGGATGCCAACATCCCCTTTAGAATCATTAATTTCAGAATATCAATATTCTGTGGGAAGAAATGCTCCTTATTTCTGTTTTATCTATATGATCTAGTTTTCGATAGACTGGAAAGTAATAATAAGGAATTGTAAGAAATTTAAAATATTGTAGCTTCAATTGAATTAAAAACCTACTTAATCATTATAATAACATTGACTGTGTGTATATAATAATAAATATACAGTTACTATACCTAGAGAATAAAAGTGTGCATTTTACTTACATTTAAATAGAAGATGATGAGAACAATGACTGCAGCAGCAAACAAGCCCAGTCTAGGAACTGGTACCATGTGTGGGCCTCTGGCAGACTGGGAACAACTAGAACTAAGCCTCTCCCCATGAGTCAGCGCCATTCGTGGACTGGGGTTAGAGAGAACAATGGCCGCAGCACCAAACAAGCCAGTCTGGGGACTAGAACTAGGCATGCCAGCCCCTTCCAGCGCAAGGGCTGGCAGACAATAAGTACCATCACCCTCCACTAAGCGACTGGCTTAACTGGAGAAACACAGGCTGTGATGATAGCTATTGAGGTGAAATTCAATTGAATACATTTTACCTCAATAGCTATTTGAGGTTTGGTATTTCACTAACACTGCAGTTCTAGAGCCAGTGGTCTGATCATAGGTTCAGAAGATATGGCTAAGCAATGTGTTATCTAAGGGGGTCTCCTTCTGAGAGTTGCAACCATTGTTGATTCCCTATGCTCTTGTTTGAGGTCCTGGGTCATTTTCATTGTTTTGTTGGGTTGGGTTTTATTCTCTTTTGTTTTGTTTGATTATGTTAAATCCCATGGCAGGAGAAGCTATTTCAAGGATAGGAAGATATATTATGATAGCAGTTTTGGATTTGCTATTGGCTTGTTGATTTCTTTAATCACATTCATTGTTTTATTTTACTGTTTCTATTCTATTCTGTTTGATTTTTACTGTGTCTGAAGTTATCTGCAGCTATTTTGAAGACATCGAGGGGCATTATGGTAACTACTGTTGATTTCATAATGTTTTGAAGTCCTGTATTTCTTACACTGGTTGGTTTTGATTGCTTTTATTGTGTTATATACCCTTTAAAAAAATAAATAAATAAATAGATGATTTTTTTATGTATTTAATTTGAAATATGAAAAATATTAGTTATCAATAAAAGCAGATTCAATAACGATAATGCTAAAATCATAGTTCTTATTCAAATATTAACATTTTCATATAATTTATATCATCAGTATTGTGAAACATACTTCCCTTAATAAAAAAAAGTCTCTTTATAAAAGTGAGGTTGATATACCCAAGTAAGTAGACTAGAATAGGAAAAATACATAAAGATATTATTTCATATTGAAATAAACTATTTTAGTTGTATATGACATCATTTAGTATATCTTAATTGTTTGTTAGGTATTCTAAAAGATATGTTTGACCAACATAATGTTCAGTTTAATAAAGATATTGTATGGTAATGAGAACTATGAATTAAAATAACAAGATCACTTTGAACTTCTAAGAAATTTTCTGTTATTCTCTATAAGATAAGAGACCATCAGCTTCACATTTATATTGAAACATGTGTGAGACACAACTAGATAAAAATGTATATTTTTCTATCCCAGGTAGATGCCAGATTCTTCTTTTGATAATTTAAATGATATAATATGTGGTTCTCCCAAGACTAATACGTATCGTATGTACAACTTTCACATGAGTGTAATTTCCTCTACAACTTATATGCAAAAAGATGAGATATCTTGAAATATCTCATGCTAAGTCATATTGCTTTTCTGATCTTTCTGACCTTAATGCATGAGAAATTCATTGAAAACTCTTTGGGTTTTAAAAGTCATCTTTATGTTTTTTCTATATCCATTTTTTTATGAAGATAAAATTTTAGCAAAGTCTGGGGAACTGAAGGCAGATCCTTCCCTAAGCGCATCCATTTGCCCACTTTGAAAATTCTTTCTAATCTTGTTCATATGCATAAAGTGTCAATTACAAAGGCTTATTAACTCTTTAAAAATCAACTTTAAAAAGGTAATACCGAGTTATTCCATTTTCCTTTTAAATCTCTTCAAAAACTTCCTCTCGTGGCTAATGTGGTTAGCATTTCTTCTTTATTCATGCTTTCAAAAGCATGGTCACTCCCCTCATCCAGCAGGCAACAGCAGAACTATCCCTTCCGTTCCCGGGAGAGTCTAAGTGTGTGCCTTTGCAATACCAGCCTAGAGGGTTCTTCTCATTTATATATGTCTAATTGATGTAGTGCATAGTCTTTATGCCCCATACAGGTATCTTTCATCAGGCTGGTGCAGTTACATACTAGTTACTGTGTAGTCTTTTTCTCTTAACCCTGGAAAATTGCTCTCAGCAAAGGAAATCACCTTACCCAATTATTTCTAAGAGGTAATTATCTCTTCTAAGGCAAGCCTGCAGCCAATGACTGATTGATTCAAGTATGTGAAGTCCAGAATTCTCTCCAGGAGGTCGCAGCCTTTGTTACCGCTAGTGCTCCAGAGTCTCCTGAGGGCTCAACCTGAAGTCACACACATTTACTTTACTTCTTAATCTGATGTATTCTCATCTCCCACCTCCTTTCATAATTCACTGAAATCACATCTTCAAAAATCCTCTTTGACTAAAAATTCTCATCTGTAGCACTGCTTAAACATGACCACAGGTACTTGGTACCAAATGGAGTCTGAGAAAGTGAACTCTAAGGATGGAATGTAACATCACTCAAACTGTTGCCTGGATGCTAACAACCACTTTATGCAAGATGTTGGACGAACTACTAAGTGTTTCTGGGATGCTCCAGGAGTGTGACTATGGAAATTTTCCCTTTTTATAAACTAGAAGAAAATATAGATAGAATAGATGTGCTACTTTGTGCAATGTCACTGATAACTGACTGATGGAAATTGTAACCATGAGGTCTGTGAAATTGAATAGATATCACAGCAGTTATAAATTTATTGTTACCCATTATTCACAAATTTTTAAACCAGTGGGCTTCTTTGAAAACTTTTAAAATAAATTCATTTTTTTGAGGTTTGAAGCTTGTGTTACAGG
Source organism: Dasyprocta punctata (assembly GCA_004363535.1). Taxonomy (NCBI): domain Eukaryota; kingdom Metazoa; phylum Chordata; class Mammalia; order Rodentia; family Dasyproctidae; genus Dasyprocta; species Dasyprocta punctata. Next base: position 5,459 of record RJWM01046784.1, read on the forward strand.
TACTACATACAAATAAAATGCACCTCTACCAAATACTCAGTTTTCACGTCAAGACTGATGATCAAACACACACCAAAAAATTATAAAATGCTGTATTACTCACCTAACAGGACTTCTGAAGACCAGCACAAGTCCCCATTACAGACTTTCCAGAAAACCTAAACTGTCTTGAGAAAGGAGGAAGAGCTTATGGTGAGGAGAGGGTGAGGCCAGGCTTAGCAACCCTGCGTTAATGTCCCCAGGCTTTCTTACTCGCATTTTCAAATATGGACACAACAACCTCAGCAACATGCAACTATTTGCTCTCTGATGAAGGGACCAAAAAATACACTTGGAGGAAAAACAACCTCTTCTTTAAACGTTGCTTGAAAACTGACTATCTATATGTGTAATATTGAATCTAGACTCATTTTTCTCACTATTTATTAAAGCAAAATCAAAATGGAAGAGTGACACAAATTTTAAATAGACACTTGATCTGAAGAGTTAAAATAGGTGAAACTCTTGAACTCCTCAGCATAGGCGAGGACTTTCTAAACAGAAACCCTGTAGCACAGGACAGAGGACCAGGAATCATCAAATGGGGTCATACCAAGTTAAAAAGATTCTGCACAGCAAAGAAACAACTGACAGCTTACAGAATTTAAAAAAAAAATCCAAGCTATTCATCAGATAGAGGGCTAATATCTAGAATTTATAAGGAACATATTAAACTCCCCGCACCAAAAAAAATCAAAAATAGGCAATTTATATGAATGGACAGTTTAAAGAAGTGCAATTTGCCAATGAAATATATGAGGAAATGTTCAACATCAAATTTAAAAAAACACTGAGATAACATTTTATCCTACAAAGCATGCCGTCATCAAGCAATCAAATAGTAGTAAATACCGTGGGGGCTGCAGGGTAAAGGGGACCCTTTTATTTTGTTAATGTAATATAAATTAGGACAACCACTATGGAAATCAGTATGGATATTCCTCACCAAATTAAAAGTAGGAATTCCATTTACCTCAGATATGCCCTAGGTAGGTAGCTTCCCCAAAGAACTAAATTCATATTGCAGTGATGCATGCATACCTACGTTTAAAGCAGCCTACTTTACAACAGTTAAATCTTGGAAGCACCTAATGTCCATCAACAGATGAATGGATAGAGAAAATGTAGTAGTTAAACACAAAGGTGTACTACTCCGCCTCAAAGGAAGATAAACTTGAGTCATATTTAGGAGAATAAACGCACTTTGAGATCATAATGTTAAGTGTCAAATAAGACATACAAGCTTAAATATCATGATTCCTTTTATATGAGAAAACTAAATATAAATACAGAGCAAAATAAAAGATAGGTAACAGGAAGTAGTGAGACAGATCTTTCTCAAATGGAAATGGGATCAAGACATAAAGGGAGTAGGAAGGGTGAAGAAGAAAGAAATTATGTATATGTGCCACTTCTCCCCAAGGAACAGAAACAACATGTAGTGCAAGTGTGTACTGTTAAAAAAAATTAAAAAAGAAAAGCAAAAGAAGACTCCTGGGAAGTTTCTAGTAGTGCAGATATGATGTTTACCTTCCTTAGGGTCATGGAGTGAAGTGAAATAACTAGCATCAAATTTCAGCACTGTCTGACTGAGATAGTGTCAGACCTGATAAGCGAGGAGAGGAATTTTATGTTAAAGAGACTTGAAGGCACAGTTTATATATACTTGGAGAGTCTGGCTGAGTTGAGAGTGGAATCGACTCCTTAGGGGGCCTCAAGGGAAGGAGACTAGGAAACTGGATATGTGAGATTTAAAAAAATAAAACTACACTGCCTTATACCCTTAGATGAACCTCTTGGTAAGCATTCCTGGAGCGGGTTTTAATGTGTTGCTGAGATGACACTTGGGAGTCTGAAAAAAGTAAATTCCACATTAAATATATGATAGGTCCCAGATCTGTCAGAGTGGGATGTGGTCGAAAATAAAACAAGCTTAGTGAAATTAGTATTCCTAGAAGAGTTTGTTGTACAGCTCTGAAAAATACAAAAATTGACTACATTTTTCTATGAAGGATATAGAGCAGGGTTTTACAACCTTGGCACTGTAGACATCTGCAGATTGATCTTGTTGTAGGGTGAGGAGGAGCTTCTCTTCCTACTGTAGATTTGATGTCAATGATGTCTCTCAGTTTTGACAACAGAAAAGTATCAAGATACTGCCATTTGTACACTGGCATTGGGTGGAGACAATTGGAAAGGCTGGAAATAACTGGTATAGAGGACTAAATTCACCAATTTAGCAATGGCTATATCAATCAGAGAAGTTTCAGCATTAATAAGAATTTCAAGAGTGATTCTTCAAGGTAGGCTGAGGCTGATGGCATGAGATGCTATTACAAAACTGGACTCCTTAAAAACATTTGGGTTAATATGATTCAGAAATGGCAAATGGCAAATGATGGAAACAAAATAGAATTTTTATTATAAAAGGGCAACGTCCTATAATGGATTGAAGTGAAAATTGTTCATAGCACACATGTCCTCAAGGGACAAGCTCAAAGGAGAGCAAGACAGTATAATGTTGACATCTGTAATAAAAAATTATCAGGATAGAATGACCAAAATACTGAGGTCGGTGCCTCAGTGAACACTCAATAGTCTTCCCACTTTTTATGACCCAGATCTTTACTATTTGCAGAAGAAAAGCTAATTGAAAAAGTATCACAAGAAGGACAGTGCAATAATACAGCAAAGATATGACATAGTCCCAGAACTATTCATGATGTTGAATTGGTTAACTGTACAGCAACAGAAAAGGAAATTTCAGATGTCAGTGACTAATAGGGAAAAGCTGGTAATGGCATAAATACTAGACATGTAAATAATGTTATGTCTGCCATGATAAAGCATAGGCACACAGAATAAAACAACAAAGGAAATCTTGGCCCAGTTCTGACTCACAGAGAATGTGCTGGGTCCAGGAAACTATATGGTAACCATTTCTCTAATTCACAAACACATAAGTGGAATAAACATCTTCATAGTTGATAAAACACTCATAATGGTTTCTGCAGAGGGAGAACTATTGCAATAGGATGAGTTTCATGGAAGCTTCAGAAACTAATCATTTTCACAAAAACATATTAAGCCATGAAAAAAACTTTGCTCCAGAGGAGTAAGTAGTGTCTCTTACAAAAGCAGGATTTAGGGTCTTATCATGTTGGTGTGTGCCTATAGTCTCAGCTACTCAGGAGGATGAGATAGGCCAGTGTGATAGAACACTTGCTTGGCATTTCCAAGGTCCAAGTTTCATTTGTATTCACATACTCACACACACCACAAGGATTATGATCCCCATGTTATCACTATTTAGTTCAAATACTTACATAAAAACACTTGATTTAGAGCTTATGTAAAAGGATTACTCTAAATTTAACTGAAGATATATGCTGGTAGACCAGATGATTCATCCATATACATACATATATTTATGTATATGTATTCTTTTCCATATTCATTGAGGAAAATGATCAGAAAAAGTTCACATTTACAGTGAGTTTATGAAGGTAATGTTGAGGGTTTTCTCTTAAATAATTTTATTTCTTTACCGTCAAATACATGTACAAACATGTCCTAGTATGGTGTAAAATTTTTGCATGATATAAATGGGTATACTGTATTAATGATATCATCACAATTAACCTCATGAACGAAACATGGTAAGTCAACTAGATGCTCGGCAATAGAGATTAGAGATCAGATCTTTAGTGATTTAGGCACTTGTCCAACTCCTGAAGGTTTTAAAAATTCAGGACCGGTCAAGCCAGTGAAGGAATAGCTACTATACTGGTACCTCTGGGAATTATGGACAGCAGATAGTACATATGGGAATACTAAGTTTGACACATTTATCAGGCAAAATGAATAGTTTCTAATTTTGAGTGTGGACCACAGCAAGAAAGGACTCAAACATACAGTGGAAAATCTGTTTGAACCATACAGTTTGAACCATATAGTTGGAAAATCTCAAGGAAATGCCATCTGTCATATGGTGATAAAAAAATGTCTCACCAAAATTCAAAGCTACAGGAAAGAACATGCCATTTTTCAGCACATTTATATAGCAAGAGCAACTATTAGCAAACCACTGAGCACTAGTACAGATTGAACATTTAACCATGTGAAAGGGACCATAGAATTAGAACTACCTCTCATGAACTGGGTGACAGAAGACTTACCAAGATAGAGTCAGTTAAACCTTTCAAAAGAACAGGTGTACCACCTGTATCATACTCAGTTGAGTTTATTGGGTAAAAATGATCTGCATAAATAAGTGGTACACACTTCCATGCTACCCATAATTGTAGGATTAAGATCTTTCCCTTAATTTAAAACCATGTCCTAAAGTGAAAGGGCCTGTTCACCAGCTGACAGAGGAAGAAGACAAACCTTGCTTCACCAATGAGACACCTCACTATGTGAGTGTGGTCAGAAGTAGACTTTTGCTGCGCCAGAGCTTCTTAAGTGGTAGTACTAAAATATAATTGTCTGAAGAAATTCTTCAAGTGCATAGTGCATTGGGGCATATGTCTGGTAATCAACACTGTGTTATAAGAGAATGGAGCCAAAATTTTCACATGCAATAATCCTAGGCTGTGACAAATTGTTTGCCTATTTGGACTGAGAATAAAAATCTTGAAATATTGGATAAAAAATGTGTGGGTTAGATGCATGTAGCTCAACATACAAGAATGGGTATAGACATACAAGTTATTAGTCCATAAATTAATGCCCATTGGAGAATATCTATTGAAGAAGAGACTGTTTTGCTGCTTGAAATTAGTGAAATACGTGGATTCAGGACACAAAGGATGGAAATAAGAATGCCACTGTTGACCCAATGAGCTTCTCAGGGATTTTATGTTACTTGTATTTTCAACTTTAGACTTTGTGATTCTTAAAGTCTTAGTTCTCACAGGAGAGATGCTTACTCATGTACACACTCAATTTATGTGGCTAAAGCTGCCACATGGTTACATTAGATTCCTTGTGCTAGATGAACACCAGGAAAAACTAATAGACCAGAGAAATAACTGAAAATGAAAATAAATGGGAGAATACAGAACAGAAAGGAATATGTTTGATACTAAGCTGATCATCTGGGAGATACCTCAGATATTTGTTTCGGTTTTAACTATAACTGAGAAAGCACAGAAATTTTAAATTGAATAATTAAGTTGACATTAGGTGCTTACAACACTCAGGAGTGGAAATCTGTGTTCAACAAGCAAGTTATCTAGTAAAACAAAGTACTGAGAGGGAGGAAGTCTAGAATTGATTGTAAAAGGGGAGATAATAAGTATAATTTATGGTCCTGAGATACACCCTGGTTGCATGAAAAGTGGTTAATTCTATAGCCTCTTGTCTTATAAATTTCTTTACAACTTGTGATCCATCATGATCCTGAAGAAGTTGTTTTAGTGGAGGAAGATTAAGGTAGGACATAGGTAAATTCAAGTATTTCAAATTTTGGATTCTAGTAGATGCTGCTGGTGCCCCACCCTGATCGTTTCCTGGATTTATGGCATTCTAGACTCTTGCAGCTTCTGTACTTCCTGAGAATTCTAGCTTATAGCATCACCCCTGTCTTGAGAAATACTTTTTACCTAGCATTAATTTATTCAGAGATGCCTTTGAGATTTTGCAATTGTATGTGAATCTCAGAGCAATCTAAATAGCTAGTTGACTGATAAAGATGAATAAAAATGCCTGACCCTATTTTCTCAGGAAAACAATAACTTTTTGGTGACATTTATGGTCCAAAGTATGCTACTGTATGAAAATGTGGCTACACTTTAGCTGAAGACAAGTCCTTTGCTTCTACTGTAAGCTACTTTTCCTTAGAGGTATCTTTGGAGAGTATTTCCTAAAGTTCTGAGAACCCACATTAAAGAGTTGAATTCTTTCTTACCATTGCACCATAGCTAAAATATAGTTTAATTGAATGTTGGACCACCAGTTGTGGTGGCACATGTCTGTAATTCCAGCATTTGAGAAGCTGAGGCAGTAGAATCACCATGAGTTCGAGCCAGACTGGGTTGCATAGTGAATTCAAGGCCAGTTTGAACAACATCATGAGACTCTACCAAAAAAAAAAAGAAAAAAAAATTGCCTGACTTCTCTAAACTCACTAGTGGTAGGTCAGAATTAACTTATTCAGTTGAAGATTTCTCTCCTAATTTATCATTAGAAAATTAATGGAAAAAGTGAGTAATTGCTGAACAGTACTCAGAGTCAAGCATACAAGTAAGACTTGAGTTGGCCATTTTAAAAATGCTGTTGCTCTTCTAGGCGTATTTTCTTGCCAAAGATCAGAACACTGAAGAAAGTCAATTTTTCTGGCATCCTCATTGAAAAAGAAAGGTTTTGCCATGCTCAACCAGCTATCATGTCTACATAGAAAAGAAATTAGATAGATTTTGTACAACATAAACAGATTTTGTTAAACATGTAATACAAATGCTAGCAATTTTGGGGAGGAAGCAGCATTAAATGAATAAAAAGTATAACATCAATAATTGTAAGAGAAATAATCATCAAATAAAAGTGTCCATCTAGATATATATTAGAAAATTTTAAGGAGATTTAAAAAGATTTTACTAATTGAATAGAAGTTTATAGAATAAGGGCCGGGAGTTTGGCTCAGTGCCTTAAGCGCTTGCCCTGGCAGGCACGAGGTTGTGAG